>JZKD02S0224557.1:154704-171279 GCA_000966675.3 Picea glauca
ACCTACAAAGAAGACTAAGCAGGATGGAAGAGACTTCTTCTTCTAAAAAGGTAACAACACTCTTCTTATTTCTTGTACATATTTTGTTTGCATCGTCTCTGTACATATATTGTATGTCTATCTCTTGGAAGATAATGTGTTCCAAGAAGAACTATACCTAGGGAAAAACAAACAAGATGAAAATGGATATTATTAGATAATACACATGAAAGTTTGAAATACAAATCATGTGGAAGCTATTGTAAAATAAGAGACTTAGAAGAAGCAAAGACAGAAAGAAGTTAGCAATCAAGAAGAAATTGGAAAAAGACTCATGACTTTTTGTAGAAAACAACAAGACGGAAGTGTGGACTCTATTAGACAAGAGAGCCAATTATATATTGCAAAAGAAAATAAGGATGCAGAGGAAAAAATGGACTCTGTTAGACGGAAGGAATCAATTATATGCACTTATACATGAAGCAAGGATTAGGAGGGAGATAATCCTATGATCCATTGAAGATGATTAATTACATATATCCATGGTAGCAGCCATAAAAGATAGTATGTATGCAGTTCAACTGCAGAAGAAGACTTCTTTGAAGAGAAGCCTTAAAGTGTTCCTGGTTGCTCATCCAAATCTATGATCCTATGATGAAAGGAAGAAGTGTAATCTCTAGGGCATGTAATCTTTAAGAAACTCCATGGACCCAAGAGCTAGAGAAAAACATGAAGAAGAACATGAATATTCCAAGAAAGAAAGAAAAGACAAAACAACCAGTCATAGTATCAAGAATCACAAGATTACCAGCCTAATATGAACTCACTAAAAGCAATCAAGCAGAAGAACTAAAAAATCATGATGAAGAAAAGTGTATGGAAGACTTATGAATGAAATCTTTGCAAGATACAGAACCATAGGCTCTCCTAGATGGAGGGAGAAGACTATGATGATTACTTGTTCCAGTACACTAGACTTATCTCTACATAAGTCATTATATCATCCGCAACATCCATGAGTTGGAGTTCTACATCAAATGAATACAAAGAATGTTCTCCATAGAAAATTGAATAAAGAGCATATGAAGAGAAATCTCAAGACTTTGAGGCATACCAGAAAGAGACCCTTGTATGCAGATAGAAGAAGATAACTTGGTGAAAGAACCTCCAGTGCACAGCAGAAGCATGGTGAAGATTCCCTATAACATCAAGATGATTATTCAGTAGATCAGATCTCATGATGACAGAAGAAGTACCACATGGATATGTTTCAGTTTTCCAACTATGATATACTCTATTGTTCATATCTACATGAAGCCTTCACAATGTTCCAGACTAAAGTACATTTGAAATCAAGCATTACATTATCCATGATGAAGTCTAGAAAGGAGAAAATGATTCTCCAATACATATCTCCACAGATGAGCAGATAAGCAGGCATTTTGGTAAAGCTTCTATCCAAGATGAAAGAGTTTGCGTACTCAAGCTAAGAGCTTGTGGAAACAACTTCCTTCTTATTGAAAAAGGAAGAAATGACTCTCCTGGTTAGGAGGGAGCACTAAAAACATTATTGAAAACATTCATCTTTAAATTTGAAAAATAGTCCATCTTGGACAAATGCTTTCCTGTTCGGAAAGTGGATTGAGACTTCTGAAGGATAGTCACTTTACATTGTGGTTAACATGGGAAGTAGTCTGATTGTTGATGTATCATAGACAGTGACTTCCCATTGTAGTTAACATGGGGAGTGGTCTAGGGTAGTCTCTCTTCTTGAGGGTTACTCAAGAAGACTAGCCCACCTCGCTAGACAGTGATTTCTCATTGTGGTTAACATAAGGAATGGTTCGTTTTTTAGGTTGATGCAGAGCAATATTTTCCTCTTATGGCTAATGCAGGAAATGGTCTGGGCAATCATTCCTTAGGGTTTATACATTCTCTCTAGGGTGCACTTTGATTAGTGTAGGAGGAATGGCCCAGGGTGAGGAATGGTCTAGGCTCAGCAATCAGGGACAAACATTCCTTAGGGTTATACATTCTCTCCAGGGCACACTTTGATTAGTGTAGGAGGAATGGCCCAGGGAGGGGAATGGTCCAGGACAGACATTCCTTAGGGTTTATACATTCTATATAGGGCACACTTTGATTAGTGTAGGAGGAATGGCCCAGGGTGAGGAACGGTCCAAACTCAGACATTCCTTAGGGTTTATACATTTTGTCTAGGGTGCACTTTGATTAGTGTAGGAAGAATGGCCCAGGGTGAGGAATGGTCCATGCTCAGAAATCAAAAACAATACTTCTTCCATGTTTGAGAAGAATAGGGCAGATAGCCCATTGCTGATGAGGGCAGATATTCTTTCAAATCTCACAAACATGAGTGAAAGATTGGCCCAGATGATTCAGTTTATTTTTAACAATATTTTTTGTGCAGGATGGCATCAGATGATTTTTATGGAGACTACCTGTCTCCAGACAGTAGAGATATACTAATATGGTGGATATGTTCCACTATTTTGACGTAGATATTCTTTTAGAGCTCACAGATGTGAGTGAAAGATTGGCCTAGACAAATCAGTTTATATCATAACATTGTTTCTGTGCAGGTTGCTATCAGATGTTTGTTATGAAGACAATAGATATAGACTACTATGGTGGATATGTTCCACTATTCATGAGGCAGATATTCTTTCAAAACTCACAGATGTGAGTGAAAGATTGGCCCAAATAATTCAGTCTATATCATAACAGTGTTTCTATGTAGGTTGCTATCATATGTTTGTTATGAAGACTGTATGACAATAGATGAAGACTATTGTGGTGGATATGTTCCATTGTTTGTGACTATACATTGTTGATCAAGTACTTGTGTGTTACTTGGTGTGGTAGTAAACCACTAGATTGTAGTTATGTACTACTATGGATAGACACAGTTGTGTTCTATTTTTTTTCTAACTGCCTTGAAGACTATCAGCAGTTTATTAGAAATAATCACCATCGAGACGAATGATGAACAGAGATTTTCCAGACAGGAAATTGGTTCAAAGCATTTACTCCTCTAGATTATAAGAGTGGCTCTTGTATCACTCTATGGTGTGAGTGACTTATCTACCATCATGTCTAATTACTCAGATGAAGTATGGTTTCAAGAGATGATGAAGTTGATGGTGATGGTGATGGTCATGATCTAGTCATGAAATAGTCTAGACGACTATATTGATGCTACCGAGTAAATGGTATGTTTTTTTGCTCAAGTCCATTACCTGTAATACCTCCCTAGCTAGGAGGGAGTGTTGATATTATGGTAGCTGCGAGAGGTATTTACCTCCATGTGTGAACCTGACGAGAATAGAATACTCTGGGAAGCAAGAGAAACCCTAATGAGTTGGCTAATAACCCTAGAAGTCTTGTCAGCTCAAGAAGATAATTTATATTAGGTTATTAGCCTCCAAAAGAAGAAGTCGTCCAAAAATAATAATAATATTCTAAATAAACACATATCCAGAAGGAGAAGTCAACCCCAGCAAATATGGCAGAACTAGTATAAATATAGGGCACCAATTCTCATTTTGAAACATCTCAGAATTGCAGTTCCCAGTTTGGTGCGCACTGCAGTTACCAATTTGGTGCGCACATGTGAAGGAGAGTTGCAAGTGTAGCTGTAGCAACATCTAGTTTTCAGTATGATCTTGGACTATCTCTTGGCTAGGGTTTGGACTATCTGATCAACTATTGTTGGTGCGTTATCCTTGGAGGAAGATGCGCTACACCTTGTTTGGCTATCTAGCCTAGGGTTTGCTTCCAGAGTAATTCTCAGTCATGGTTAAGGTGCTCAGAGGGTGTCTTCAGCCTATGATTGGGTGATGAGGGTATCGTCAATGGTAAAATGAGCACACATTCTTCTATATTCTAACACTAAAGTGTCTGGGAGAGAACGAATTGTATGGGAAATTGTCTAAATGCTTGTTTTATCAATCGAAGATTCACTACTTAGGGAATGTCATCTCCGACAAGTGTATCGTTGTGGATCCAGCAAAGTTAGAGGCTATTCTGGAATGGCCTACACTGACGAATGTCTTGGAAGTGTGTAGCTTCATGGGTTTAGTAGGATATTATCGATGGTTCATCAAGGTTTTCTCAAAGATAGAAAATCTTATTACAAAATTACAGAAGAAGAACAGGAAGTTTGTTTGGACCGAGAAATGTTCAGAATCATTTCATATGCTCAAGGAGTTGTTGACGACAGAACCAATACTAAAGGTCCCTCACATGGAAGTGGACTTCTTGGTATGCACTGACACATCCAAGGAAGGCTTAGGTGGAGTCTTGATGCAAGACGGTCGAGTGATTGCTCACATCTCGAGAAAGTTGATAAGGCATGAGGAGAACTATGCAATGCACAATTTGGAGTTGTTAGCCATTCTTTATGCCTTGAGATTTTGGAGACACTACATTATTGGACGAAAATTAGAACTAAAAATGGACCAAGGTGGAATACAACACATCTTTACGCAAAGAGACTTGAATGCACGACAACGACATTGGTCAGAATTGATTAGTGAGTATGATTTCAAGATTACTTACATAAAGGGAACAATGAACAGAGTGGATGATGCATTGAGCCAGAGACCACACATATTTTTGGTGATGCCTCTTTAGACGAATCTACGTGAAAATATTTTAACTTTACAGTGCAACGATGACTAGTACAAATAGGTCAAGGATTTTATTGGACAAAACACAATGATGGTACCAATATTTGAAGGATTTACATTGGACAACGACGGATTATTGAGATTTAAAAATTGAATTTATGTACCACCAAACGACAAGTTGAGGATTTTGATCCTAAATGAGGCTCATAGATCAGTGTACATGGCTCACCCGAGAATCATGAAGATGAGGGAAGACCTTAAACCCTTATTATTCTAGAAAGGAATGAAGGCAGCCATAGTCAACTACATGGCAAGATGTCTATAATGTCAATAGGTGAAGGTTGAACATAGACATCCAATAGGATTACTATAGCCACATGCTATTCCAAAATCGAAATGGGAGGTCATTTCGATGGATTTCATTGTTGGATTGCCATTGACGACAAGGAGACATGACTCGATTTTTGTGGTAGTCGACACTCTGATGAAGAGTGCTCATTTTATTCCTATACGTACGATGTATCAGGAACATTACATAGTTAGAGTGTTCATCGGTGAGATTGTGAGGCTACATGGCATGCCTAAGAGGATTATATATGATAGAGGATTGGTGTTTACCAGACGATTTTGGACTAGTTTCCAAGAAGCCTTGGGAACCCAACTTAACTTTAGCACCGTGTATCACCCAGAGACAGATGGGCAAACCGAACGAACAAAAAAAATATTGGAATATAGGTTGCACATGTATGATATGGACCAACATAAGCATTGGTAATAATTATTACCACTGGCAGAATTCACATATAACAACAGTTATCAAAGCGCCATTAAGATGATGCCTTTAGAGTTTCTTTACAGACGACCATGTTAGACTCCTTTGAGTTGGGATTGGCTTGAGGATAGGGTCCTGGTGGGACCATAAGAGATCCAATAAATGGAAGATCAAATTCAAACTAAAATACAAAGGATCAAGGAAGCGCAGGATCAGTAGAAGAGTTATGACGATGCGCATCGTGTCGACTGTAGTTACGAAGTTGGTTATCGATTATTCTTGTGGGTGAAACCGCATAAGTGTTTAATAAATTTTGGAAAGGGTGTTAAACTCTCTCCTAGGTTCGTGGGACCTTTCAATATTGTGGAAAAGAAGGGGCCCGTGGCCTATCAACTAGCCTTGCCTAATTCTTTGAGGCGTATGCATGATGATTTTCATGTATCTGTTTTGAGACATTATATTAGTGATCCTACACATGTTATTGATATGAGTTTCTTGTAGGTATCTGACGAGGGTGAACTCATGCCTGAGCCAATCCACATCCTATACCATCACATTCAACAGCTACGGCGTCGAACAATAGATCATGTTAAGGTCCAGTGGGATAACTATAGTTCTCACTCGACGACCTGGGAGGACAAATATGATATGCGCCAACACTTTCCATTTTTATTTGATAGATAGACTTATGATATTGTGATACACTTTATCTCAGCACTTATATATTGTGAAACTTCAAGAAAAAGTTTAAACCAAGAGGGGGTATATGTAACATCTCACTCTTCCACTCACTAATCGAACTTATTCTTTGAGGACACTTGTTTGCAAGTGATCTAGGTTATTATATCTTTTGGTCATTTTGATTATGAGTATGAGATGTTATGGATTTGATGATAAGTTATTTGGTTGTATTTACATAGACAGGTTCTATTGAATGGGTTCTCCTAAGTGTGCAATAATTTGTCCCCTGAGGATGCAGAGGCATCGATGAAACCCCTTGGACTCCAGATCGAGTCAGGAAGTGGACTATTGGGTTGAATGTTGTTGATGTGACATATGTAAATATGATTAGATGTTATGATGATTGATTATTATTGCTGAAATGATTTGTTGATGGATGCAAGATGACTATAGCTTGCCGACCAGACTCACATGTGGAGTAGAGGGGTCAAGCAGGACAACCAGAGACTTTGAGGGAGAGGTGTGGCAGTATCCCTGCCATAGCCTACTAGCACTCCCACTGTGGCTCGAACTATAGGTTAACGATTACCTAGTTCGAGAAGACCCACAATGTTGTGAGGTAATACTATGACAGTCACTCATAGTCTAACTAATCAAACTTATTCTTTGAGGACACTTGCTTGCAAGTGATCCAAGTTATTATATCTTTTGGTTGTTTTGATTATGAATATGAGATGTTATGGATTTGATGATATGTGATATGGTTGTATTTACATAGACATGTGCTATTGACTGGGTTCTCCTGAGTGTGCAAGACTTAGTCCCTCAAGGATGCAGAGGCATCGATGAAACTCCTTGGACTCCAGATCGAGTCAGGGAGTGGACTATTGGGTTGAATGTTGTTGATGTGACATATGTAAATATGATTAGATGTTATGATGATTGATTATTATTGCCGACATGATTTGTTGATGGATGCAGGCTGATGATTGTTTTCCAACCAAACTCACATGTGGAGTAGAGGGGTCACGTAGGACAACCAGATACTTTGAGGGAGAGGTGTGGCAGCAGCCTTGTTTTAGCCTACTAGCACTCCCGTCGTGGCTCGAACTATAGGTTAATGATTACCTAGTTCGAGAAGACCCACAATGTTGTGATGTAAGACAGTGACAGTGGCTCATGATGATTCTTAGGGGTGCAAAATAAGGCAGAGGCATTATTCATTAGAGTCCATTAGTCTCTCACAATACTACTTGGCGGATTATTGACTCCAAGGGTTTGACATCTACCAAGTCAGTCAAGAGGAAAGTGGCACCCTTGGAGCATGTAGTGCATCTTGAAGGGCACGTCACACAAGGAAAACAGAAAGAGGTGAGTGGCACCCTTGGAGCACCTAGTGTGTCCTGAAGGGCACGTCATGATTTTAACAAATAAGTGAATAAACCTAGTCAACCTTAAAATGAATGATGTGATAAGTAAGAACTGAAAACAATTTTTCCCTAATAAAAATGTCGCCCATCCTAGTGAAATTAAAACCTAGGTCTAAGTAGAACATGTGGTCATAATAATAATAATAATAATAATTAAACATGTAACAAGAAGGGGGGGTATGAAATTCAAATTTATTTATTAAATTCAAAATTATAATGGAGGATTAAAATTTTAAAAAGGGAAATGGATCAGATCTTTTTCGTAACGATACACTACTGAATTTTTATCTTGACTGAACTTCTCTTATGGGAGTTGGGATACCCATCTCAGGTAACGAGTGGTAGCTCGACCTTGCGAGGTGAGCTGGGTGCTAGAAGTTCTTTGGTATTGTGTGTGTGGCCCCTTTGCAGCTCAGGGGGAAGAAGAGTACCCCTAGTGTTGGCTGGGAGCTATCGGTGAGGTCACATTAGTTGGCAACTGGGAGCTAAACAAAGCGCACATGGGACAATGACTCGGAGATTTCACATTTGGCTACAGTACACATGTGTATATATTTTTATTGGTAGTTTAATATTGTTCATGCACCTTCAATATTGTACTTCTAATGTGTCAAGGATTATGTTTTATTCAGTGATTTTTAATCAAAGAACTTAAATTCATACTAGACTTATGCTTGTTGTATTTTGAATTGATTTCCCATGGCGAACCCAAACTTTGATTGCAATGACTTCTCTGTGTTTTTTTTATTGATTTCTATGAAGAAATTTGTGTTTTTCCCTTATCCCTTTAGTTATTAGTATGTGCCTGAGCAGTAAGCCAGGAGCTGAATCGAAGGTCATCAATCTAGTGTATAAAGACCTATAGATTCAGATTGCCTTCTCTCCTATGCATGGATAATAATTGAAGGATAAATTACGCCCAACTACCTAGCCCTTACTTATCTATGTATTTTTCTCTTACGATTAATCTCAAATCCTTGTGTTTTTGTGAATGATCATCATTGTGTTTTGATTGATTCATTGCGGAATGATTTATCTTTGCATATTTGTGTTTGAGTATCTCTGCATTTTTTTTTATTCATCTATGATCAAATAGTCTCTGCGTTTTGTGGATTATCTCTGTGAATTTATTGATAAATCCCAGCACTTTGCTTGGTATCATCTCTGCAATTTTAATGGTGAATCTCAGTGCTTCAGTAATATATCGACTATGATTTCATTATCATTATTGACTATAATTTCATTCTCCTTATTAACTATGATTTCATTAATATATAGACTGTGATTTCATTAATATATTTATTACAATTTATGTTGACATATTTACAGAAAGAAGGTAGAGTATGCTTGTTTTTCATTGATGGAAAGATCCACACGATGAGTGTATACCTATTTTCCAATGATAGCAAGATCAACAGTGCAATGATAATGTCATGGAAAGAACAAAAGTGTAATCTCGGGAGAAGGAGCAATAGTGATCATTGATCACCCATCTCGAATTCTCGATGGCCATCAGATCTGAATTTAGACAGGAGGAGCACACAAAAGAGTAGAACAAATCTCAGGAATCAAATCTGAGCATGAGGACCGACCTTTGTTGGATCCAGAAGAATGAGCATGAACTTTAAGTGCAAGGTGAAGGGGGCTTACAAAGTCCCTAAAGAAGGGTGACCGTTTGATCCGAAGGACACGTGGTAGTAGATGAGGAGTTTCACAAATTTATGAATCATGAGAATAGAGGTGAGCTAACCTCCAACTCCACGAAATGAAAAGTCGCGAAATGATCCTAGCCATTGGAGCCAGATGAGACATGGCATTTGATTGGCATTTCATTGACTTTCACATTGGAGGATTCAAAGGAATATGACACAGGAACTTGAGACATGCAAAGTCGCAAAATGATCTGGACCGTTGGATCACCAAATTTCTAGACCGTTGATATGACAAGAAAAGTGCTTGAAATTTCGGCCCATGGTCATAGCCAAGGTCATATCCTTAAAGGCTGGAGGAAGGATCTAGTCCAGCTAAGCTCCATTTCAAAGCTCGTGACTTGGGAGAGTCGAGAAGCCTCATCACAAGATTTTTGATACGTGAAATTGCAAAGCGACTGTTGGTGTAGCCAGTGGTCACCATCGGTGGTCATGTGTAGGAAGGAGATGGCAAGTTGTTAGGCTCCATTTCATGATTGGGAGTTGGAAGAGTCAAAGTGACTCACAACAAAACATGCAAAATGAAAAACTGCAAAGTAACTTTTTTATTAGGCCTTGGTCACAGCCAATGGTCACGAGAAGGGAAGGAGATATTTTCTAAGCTCCATTTCGGAGATTGTGACATGGAGATTAGAGAAGTCTCACCACAAGATATCTGAAATGCAAAATTGCGAAATCACTTTCTGTTTGGCCTGTGGTCACAACCAATGGGCACACTAGATAAATGTGAGACCCTGTGGATGTAATCCAATGGTGTTGGTTAAATGGGAATCTGATCGAAGGGATATTTTTTCACCTCATAGTTAGTTGTTTAGTTACGATTCAGTTGGAAGAACTGAATCATGGTTCTTGGACGTTTGGAGATTCAGTTGTTGAGGCATTTTTTGGATATTTGAGGTGTAACTGTATCCATGGGAGGGTATATTATTGAGATACAGTGACTGTGGAATGTTGGTTGTTCACACTAAAAAATGATTTAAACAGGGAGAAAGGATTATCACAGAATGCACAGTGTGAGATCAAACTCAGAAGATGAGAAATAGAAGTTGAACAGAACTGAGAAAGAACATATAGAAAGAGACAACAAGTCAAGCCAAGTATGAATAGAGAAGAAGAATAGTGAAGCAGAGAAGAATTATATAATAGAGATGAATCGATAAGAATTGATATATCTGTATTGTTCTATATTCAACCAAAATTTATAATAAGGGAGGTAGGGTGGTGCTCGGGAGGATTGTAGTCCTCTGGTATTCCAGTTGGTGCTTGAATATCAGAAGTTGTATCCTCCATTTAGTTGTGGCTAGAAAAAAGGGTGGCATGGTGGTGCTATGGAAAACATAGAGTTTTATGTATCCAAGTTGGTGCTTGTATAAGTCCAGTTGATGCTGGAACGCTCAGGGAGTTGATGCTTCCTTCTAGTGGGTGCTAGATAAATAAGAGGTTTGGTGCTCTCAGCAAGTTGGATCTTGTAAAATAGAGGTAGTAGCCTCACATTGAGTTGGTGATCAAAGATAGATGATGTACATAACTTAAAAGATTGCTTATCATTCGAAGAAGAAGAGGTTTTCTCTCTTTATGGGTTTTCTCATGAAAATATGTCTCTATGTATATCTTATGTGTGACTGGTGTTCATTATTTATGTTGTTCATATATTGCATAATATTAATGGTCACTTGGAAGAGATTAAAAATCATGAATAAGTCATAAATTGTTTAAGCACAGTAAAAACTGATTCACCCCCCCCCCCTCTCAGTTGTCTTAGTAATTTAAAAAATTGGTATCAGAGTGGGTTCCTTTTATTTAAAGGTCAATCTGTAAGCTTAAAAATGACAAGTCATGAAGGGAATTTAGCCACTAAGCCTCCTCTATTTGATGGAACATTTTTTTCCTTCTGGAAGGTTAGAATGAGAACATATTTAATGGCCTTAGATGTTGACGTTTGGGATGTAGTAGAGACTGGATATAAAAATATTGTTGTGCTAGCTTCCAAGGATGATAAGTTAGAGTTTATATTTAATGCTAAGGAATTGAATTTTATATTGAATGAACTTTTTGAAGTTGAATTTGTAAAGGTGATGCATCTTGAAACTGCCAAAGCAATGTGGGATAAAATTATTAGCAATTATGAAGGGAATGAGAAAGTAAAAGATGTCAAACTTCAAACATATAGATTGAAATTTGAACAACTAAAGATGAATGAAGATGAAACATTTAGCAAGTATTTTTTAAGAGTTGAAGAACTTGTGAATACCATGAAGGGTCTTGGTGAGAAGATTGAAGAATCATTTTTAGTTCAGAAGATTTTAAGATCTCTGCTTGATAAACTTAATCCAAAAATCTCTACAATAAAAGAACTAAATGATATTAAAACTTTGTCCATTGATCAACTCCTAGGAAATCTAACTGCATATTAAATGATAATTAGCAAAGATAAATCCATTACTAGAGAAGCATCTTTTAAAGCAGACAAGAATACTTATTCAGAACTAGATGATATTGAGACAAAATTTGTGAGAAGGTTAAAGAAAGGATCGGGAAAATACCAAGGCAAGTTTCCCTTCAAATGCTTTAACTGTGGTAAAATAGGTCATTTTGCATCTAAGTGTCCTCACAAGGAAAAAGACCAAAATGACTAGAACTCTGATGATGAAAAGAAATACAAATTTAAGAAATATAGTAAAAAGAAAAGTTTGTGTTCAAACAATGGTGACTCCTTAGAAGACATAGATGGTGATTCATCATGTGAGTACAAAGTGAATGATTTTGTGCTTATGGCTATGGGAGATCTTGATGATAAACACATAGGAGGTGACATGGATGATGAAGAAGTTGTAGGGGATATGGAAGGTGAATTAATCATTGCTTTGGAAGAAATTGAAAGACTCAAATGTAAGAAGAGAAAAAAAAAAAACAATTGTTGATGCAGTTTAAAATGAATGGTAAAAAAACTGATGAAGACTTCGACTTCATCAAAGTGGAGTTAGAAGAGGAAAATAAAATAGAGGACATTTTGAGACAACAGTTATCAGAAAAGAAAGTGAGATCTGAAGCCTTAGAAGAAGAGATAGTAAAAACTAGAAAAGAGATGGAGAAGTTTAAGGCATTGTATCAGTCAAGTATTAAAGCATCATAAGGATTAACCTACCAAGTATTAAAGCAAAGGAATCCAAATTTGAAATTTGTCTTGGGCTATGAAGAAGGATCAAGTAGTGATTATCCAAGTAATATAGAACCCATCAAGTTTGCCAAATCTACAATCATTGACAACAACCACTCTGCAGAAACAAAGAAAGAAAATCAGCCACCAAGAAGGAATGAAAAAAGTACCAGAATCGAATCTGTAGATCAGAGAAATTATCAGCATGGAATAAATAGACCCGCTCAAAGAAGACAGTATTTTTCTAGGTACAAAGTATTTTTCTATGGATATTGGTTTTTCTATTCTAAGTTTGCTCACAAATCTATAACTTGTTCTTTAAGATTTAGATATGAGAAATCAAGTTACTCAAGGAATAATCAACAAAGATTGAGACAACCAAGCAACAAACAACCACATACTATAAATCATGTGATGGTTGGGAGAAGGATGCAGGTGAAACATAACAACAGTTATGAGAATAACAATTGTTATGATTTGTTATTCAGTGAACCAAAATGTTACGTCTTCCATAACTATGGACATAAAGCTACAGATTGTCGCTTAAGGAATTATAAGCCAGACTTGAATCCCACTGCTGAAAATTTCAAGGTTTGGAAGAAGAAAGAAGATGAAAAGTGTAGACTAGTGTTATCATCCCAAAGACAAAAGAATCCCCAGTATATTGATAGTGGATGTTCCAAACATATGACTGGAGACAAAAGTAAGTTTCTAACTCTAAGTGAAATCAAATCAGGGAATGTAACTTTTGGAAATGATGCACTAGGAAAAATAAAAGGTAAAGGAATAGTAAGGATGAGTAATGGCAAAGGAAAATCTCAAGATGTGTTGTTTGTAGATGGTTTGAAACATAATCTACTAAGTGTCAGTCAAGTTTGTGACAGAGGATGTGAAGTTGTTTTTACTTCTAAATATTGTAAAATAAAGTCTGTGAATTCAGGACAGTTGGTTGAAAAAGGGATAAGAACATAAAACAATGTCTATGTGTTCAAAAAAGAAAAAGAAGAATGCCACTTAAGCAAGTATGATGAAAGTTGGCTATGGCATAGGAGACTTGGACATCTAAATTTTGATCATATAATCAAGCTTAGAAACAATTCAAATATAAAAACATTCCTTCAACAGAAAAACCACTCTAGTTAGTACATATGGATTTATGTGGACCATCAAGAAAAGAAGGTATAGGAAAAGAAAACTATTTTATCTTGATTATTGATGATTATTCTAGACTAACATGGGTTGCCTTTTTGAAGGAAAAATCTTAAGCATTTGAAAAATTCAAAGTGTTTAAGGCTCTAACTGAGAATCAAACAGGAAAAAGATTGAAGGTAGTAAGGTATGATAGAGGAGGAGAGTTTAGTTCATGGAACTTCAAATATTTTTGTGATAAACATGGAATCAAATGAGAATACACTATTCCAAGGACTCCATAACAAAATGGAGTAGTTGAGAGGCAGGATAGATCAGTTCAACAAATGGCAAGATCAATGATGAATGAAAAGAATATTTCTCAGACATATTGGGTGGAAGAAATTCATACAGTTGTTCATATCCTAAACAAATATCATCTCAGGCCACACAGTGACAAGACTCCTTCTGAACTATGGTTTGGAAGACCTGCTTCAATCAATCATTTTAAAGTCTTTGGGAGTAAATGTTATATTAAGAATAATGATGAAAATATTGGCAAATATGATGACAGGGTTGATGAAGGTATCTTCTTAGGTTATACTACAAACATTAAAGGATACATATGCTACAATAAGAGGCTGCATAAATTGGTTGATTGTATTGACATTAAAGTTGATGAAGAAATCTTAGTACGTAATGTAAGAAGTATTGAATCAAGAACATAAGATATAGTTGAAGTTGAATATGAACAGGTCCAAGGATCAGAAAAGAATCTAAATCATATGAAGACACAAATACTTAGGCTAACACAAATCAACAAAAATAAACAAAACCACCTCTCATAAGTGTTTGAAAAAATCAACCTGAAAATCAGATAATTGGAGATATAAATAAAGGAGTTCAGACAAGAAGAAAATTGATTAAAGACTGAGAAAAATCTCAGGTTTCTTTTCTATATATGATTGAACCTAAAAATTTTGATGAAGCTAGCAATCATGATGATTGAATTAGAGCTATGAATGAAGAGCTTGATCAAATTGAGAAGAACAATACTTGGGAGCTTGTTCCTAGACTTGAAGATAAGAATGTAATAGGATCTAAATGGGTGTACAAGAATAAAATGAATGAAAAAGGACAAGTTGTTAGGAATAAAGCCAGATTAGTCCGTAAAGGGTATGCACAAGTTGAAGGACGAGACTTTGATGAAACCTTTGCACCAGAGGCAAGATTGGAAGCCATCAGAATGTTTCTTGCATATTCATGTCATAAAAACTTTAAAGTATATCAGATGGATGTAAAGTCAGCATTTCTTAATGGAGATCTAGAGGAAGAAGTATATATGGATCAACCTGAAGGCTTCTCATTGATAGATAATACTGACTATGTCTACAACCTGAAGAATTCTTTATATGGACTAAAACAAGCACCACGAGCTTGGTATTTTAGACTAGACAAATTTTTACAAGACAAAGGGTTCAAGAAAGGTATTGTTGACAACAATCTCTACATTAAATCTGAAGGTGATGATTTACTAGTTTTTTTGGTTTATGTAGATGACATTATTTTTGGACGTACTAATTATTCTTCTGTCCAATGGTTTGATAATTCTATGCAAACAGAATTTGAGATGTCCATGATAGGAGAAATGTCATATTTTCTTGGTTTACAAGTATATCAAAGTTCTACAGGGATATTTATCTCTCAAGAAAAATATTTGAAAGAAATGTTGAAGAAGTTTCAGATGGAAGATTATTCCCCTGTTAGTACACCTACGGTGGTCGGTTGCAAGCTCAATAAAGATGATATTTCACTTGATGTTGATCAAAGGACATATCTATCAATGGTAGGCAGTCTTATGTACATCACAACATCCCATCTTGATATAATGAAAGTTGTTGGAATGGTAGGTCGTTATCAGTATGCTCCTAAACAAATTCATTTAGTAGTTGTAACACGGATATTCAAATACTTGAAGAGAACAATGACTTATGGTCTTTGGTATCCTAGAAATTAGAATATTCAGTTAACTCATTATTCAGATGTTGATTGGGAAAATTGTGTGGATGAGAGAAAGAGCACCAGTGGAGGTGCATTCTTCCTGGGTGACTCGTTAGCATCATGGATTAGTAAGAAACAGGGATCTATTTCCTTGTCAACTACAGAGGTAGAGTACATTGTTTCTACTACTTGTTGCACTCAGATTTTATGGATGATCCAAACTCTTACAAATTTGAAGGGGGAGTATGTGCTGGTTGAACATCAGATACCTTTGAGATGTACTACAACATCTCAAGGGGAGCATGTTTCTTCTTTGACATTGATGTCAAAGGGGGAGAAAAATTGTGGTAAGGAAGTAAGAAAGATAAAGTGGTATAGTTGGATGTTTAGGGGATAATGTGGCTCTTCAGGTTCTTCAAGGGGTTGTCATCAATGCCAAAGGGGGAGATTGTTGGCATATTTATAGACAGAAGGAAGAGTATGTTTTTTTGTCATTGATGTCAAGATCAACATGATGAGTGTATACATGTTTTCCAATGATAGCAAGATCAACAACGCAGCGATAACAACATGGAAAGAAAAGAAGTGTAAGCTCAGGAGGAGGAGCAACATTGATTGTTGGATCACCCATCCTGAATTCCTGATGGCCATCAGATATGAATTTAGACAAAAGGAGCATGCAGAAGATTAGAACAGATCTCAAGCATCATATCTGAGCATGAGGACCAACCGTCGTTAGATCCATAAGAACAAGCACAACATTTAAGTTGTAACGACCCCTTACATTGTGTCTATGAATAGCGAAGTACAATAGGAAAACTTCCTTTTTTTTTTTCTTTTTAACGATAAGAAATTAACAACATCACCTAATTCATATCCATGCATAAACACATGACATCATAACTAAAGTGACACATGATCAAAATATAAAACAGACTCTACAATACCATTGCGGAACGAAATTGCAAAATATAATGCCAAACAATCTCATCATATTATCCCAATAACAATAATTTGTCGAATATAAAACGCTTTCTACTTTACCAATTAAAATCGTACCTTAGCCACA
>JZKD02S0224557.1:171289-182870 GCA_000966675.3 Picea glauca
TAAATCATGACGCATCATCATCAAGGTTGAGTGATTCATCATCATAAAAATCCAGATCACTTGCGAGCAAGTGTCCTCAAAGAATAATTTTTTGTCAGTGCGCCAGAGCGGGATGTTACATAAGTGCAAGGTGAAGCAGTCTTACAAAGTCCTGAAAGCAGGGTGAACGTTTTATCTGAAGGACACATGGTAGCAGATGAGGAGTTTCACAAATTCATGAATCGGGATAATATAGGTGAGTTAACCTCCAACTCCACAAAATGTCAAGTCGTGAAATGATCCTGGTCATTCGAGCCATAGGACACATGGCATGCAATTGGCATTTCCCTGACTTTCACATTGGAGGATTCAAAGGAATATGACACAGGAACTCGCGACAACCAAAGTCCCGAAATGATTTGGACTGTCAGATCACCAAAGTTCTGGACCGTTGATCTGACAATAAAATCGCTTGAAATTTTGGCCTGTGTTCGTATCCAAGGTCACATCCTCAAAGGTTGCAGGAAGGATCTAGTCTAGCTAAACTCCATTTCAGAGATCGCGACTTGGGAGAGTCGAGAAGCCTCATCACAAGATTTTCGATACGCGAAATTGCAAAGAGGTTGTTGGTGTAGTCAGTGGCCACGTATATGAAGGAGCTAACAAGTTGTTAGTGATGCAGGCGTTCCACCCAAGGCATGTCCACTCATAGGATCCCTTCTCCTTATTTTGTCCTGAAGAACTAGAAGGTTCTTCTAATTCCCTATCGGGAATTTTCCACCCACAAAACTCTGCACTGGCTCTCGCCTTCTTCTAAATTAACACTTCCTTTTATTTTGTTATTGGGGTTTCCCCATCGGGATTTCAATGCTTGTAATGTCCAAATGACTTGCTTTACAGATCCCTGATCCCCGATACGCTCCTTTGTTACCTCATCCCCACCTAGCTAAGCCTTCAGTTCACGCAACCGCTTTCTATAAGACCTCAGTCTTATATCCCTTCTGTCGGGGTTTTGGACTTCAAAATCCCGATATGCTTCCAAACTCTGTTAGCCCTCCAGGATAAACGCTTGATCCACGTGACTTCTCCTTATATGACTGTGGCTATAACTCCCATCAGAGTTTTGAGCATTCCAATGTCAAAATACACACGCCCTTAGGACTCACGATTTCTCAAGTCCCGACGTGCCTTTTTCACGCTATCCCTCCTAGATAGAAGTCTCGACCCATATGACCATAAATCCCTGACCACGGTCTTATCCCCGTCGGGGATATGGAGTTTCAAATGCTGCAAAACACTTACCCGTGGGTTTCCCGATTCCTTGAACTCCGATTCTCCGTCAGGCTGACAACTGGATTCCACTACGGTGCCTTCCTCCTTTCTGTCATGTTGACAACTGGTCGCACAATTGTACCTTCCTCCTCGTCAAGATTTTAGAGTTCATGAAACCAAAGTGCATAAAAACTTTGTCATCGGGATCCCCGATATCCCGATGGACCCCGATCACCGATGGATGACTCCTTGTCAGGGCCTTCCCTGGTGACGCCAATTTCTTCCACGCGTCCTTTCTGATGAACGGTCTTAATTTCTCTAGGGTTCTGGGACTTGTAATGTTCCAACTTTCCTGTCCTCAGGAACTCCGATTTTCCGATGTAGAATATCCCGACTCTCTTCGGGTTCCTGACACCTATCCTCCCGAACGGACGACTCAGATTATGACGGGGTTTTCACTATGAAATTCACCAACCTTCTATTCACAGAACTTCTTATTATTGAACTCCAGACACCTCAATCTCTTCCATGTGTCCAAATTTCGGACGGATCCGATCTTCCCAGGACTTCGGGGTTTCAAATGTCGAAAAACATTCGACCACCAAATTTCCTATCCTTCGAATCCTGATGGTCACCCTCATGTAGCTTCTGTCAGATCTGACGGCTGACAGGTGTTTAGTGAGATCTGATGGTCCTCAACCTCTGGAGCTTGAAATTGGAACACAGTCGTAAGCTCCTTGCTTCTGTGACAGATCCAACAATTGACGGGACTTTGTTGATCCTCACCGTAAGATCCTAACCGTCGATTTCCTTTCTCCTTGAAGATTTCTTTTAAAATAATTAAGTGTTCCTCTCTGGATTTTGTCTTTCTACGGTGCAACTGTACAGCATCTGGTTTACGCACTCCACGGAACAAACTTCCAATGCTTCTCTTTAGCGAACTTGGAAGCCTTATCCTTCCTGAGCTTCACACAATTATGAGTTTCCACGAACACTCTTGCACGCACTCCTTGCGGCAATCCTCTAACACTTCTAAGTGTTGAGTTCTTTTTACCCTGCACACACTTGCAGCAGTAGGCCTTCAATACCTCACTCAGTTTCACGACTGAGACTCTCCTTAGCCTGCACACTCCTTGCATGGCTCGTATAACCCAATTTCACTCCTGGGTACACGGCTCATATAACCCAATTTCACTCCTGGGTGAATGAGAAAAAGAGCTAACTATCTGAGCCTTCTGTCAACGCACTCCTTGCGGACGACTTCTACTACACTCCTTGCAGGAATCCTTGCTCAGATAGAGAAACAATTGTAACTCATTCCACTTCCTCTCAGATTTCAATTTCAACACATGAAATCATACACACATCATAATAGCAAATGCATAACAGGAAGTAAATACTCATGAGCATAGCATTCAATACACATACACAGAGAATAACACGACAGACATGAATCTGAATCAACTTCTTCTATTAATTCAAGATCTGTATATGGGTGTCCTTCTACAATTCTCTGCTTCTCTCCTATGCTCTGGATTCTTCTAACTCCTTCTGAACTATGTTACAATGCACAATGAGGGTGTCTATATCTGTTCTCCCTCTTTCTTCTAGAACTTTCTAATCTAATATTCAATTCTACCTACCTACATTTACTACTATAAATGCCTCTGTCTATCTCAGATGAGAGCAAGGCTCTCATGGTTTGATTACATTTTACCAAGGTGCCTTCATTAAATGATCTCATTTATATTTGGTGCATCAACTTCAATGGAAAATTCAAAACTTGCGTTGGACGTCTTCCAGCTGTCTTCTGCTTCCACGTTGGCTCGCTTGACGTGAGGGATGCTCCTGCATCATACTCCCTCGCTTGAAAATTTGCATGGGCTCCTATCCATGAGCTCCTACATGGTATGTCCATGCTTTAGAATTTCTTCTTCAGTCTCCCAGATGGCATCTTCAACTGGATGGCCCTTCCACTTGACCAAATATTCAAAATATTCTTTCCTTCTGGTTTTCTTACCCACTCGTTTATCCAGTATCTGCTCCATCTGTGGCTTCTCTGCAACTGGCATCTACTTCTGCCACTGAACCTCTAGTTGTTCATCACTTGCAGTCTCTATTTCCCCAGCTCTATATGGGTATAAATCTGCGATGTTGAATATCGGAGATATTCCGATTCCATACGGTAACTCGATCTCATAAGCATTTTCCCCGAATTTTCTCAAGACCTTATATGGTCCGATTTTATTCATCTTTAATTTATTGTATGTTCCTCTTGGGAACCTTTCTTTCCTTAGATGCGCCATAACCAAATCACCAACCTCGAACTGAAGTTGTCTCATGTGCTAATCGGCTCTGCGCTTATATTCTTGGCTTGTTTTTCGCAGTCGCTCCTTCACCTGGCTATGAAGTTCCCTCATTGCCTCAGCAAATTCTTCTGCACTAACGCTGCTAGTAGCAGTCTTCTCTGAATCCCTCAATTCAGAAACCCCTCTCGGCTGCATGCCATATATAATCTGGAATGGACTTCTGCCTCTACTCCTGTTCATTGAATCATTGTATGCGAACTCTGCCTGTGGAAATATACTATCCTAGCTGCTATGGTGCTCCACCACCAGGCTCCTCAGCAACTCTCCCAGACTTTTGTTCACCACTTCTATTTGTCCATCCATCTGAGGATGATAAGATGAACTAAGCATCAAGTTAGTCCCCAGCTTCTTCCATAATGTCTTCCAAAAGTTCCCTAGGAACTTTGTATCTCTATCCGAAACAATACTCCTTGGTAAGTCGTGAAGTTGGACGACTTCTTTGAAAAATAGATTCGCGATGTGCGTCACGTCACTGGTTTTCTGACATGGGATAAAATGTGCCATCTTGGAAAATCTATCCACTACCACAAAGATCGAATCAAATCCTCTTTGTGTCCTTGGCAATCCCAATATGAAATCCATGCTAATTTCATCCCATGGCTTCTCAGGTATGGGAAATGGTTGATAAAAACCTGCATTTTGCTTCCTTCCCTTTGAATGCTGGCAAATCCTGCATCTGTCTACAAACCTCTTGACATCTGCTCGCATTCCCGACCAAAATTATGATGTTCTCAACTTCACGAACGTCTTATCATGGCCAAAATGTCCGACCAATCCTCCGCTATGTTTCTCCTTCAACAGATTCTCCCTCATGGAGGAATTTGGAATACACAACTGATTGCCCTTAAACAACAACCCTTCCTGGATTACGTACTCTATCCACTAGCTTCTGTCTTTGAGAAATGGATTCTCAGCTACTTCATACGCTTCCTTAAAGTCTGAATCATCTTCATACATGTCTTTAAGATCATCAAAGCCTAACATCCTGACTTTGAACTCCTGAAACAGCAAACACTTCCTACTCAAAGCATCAACAACTTTGTTAGCAGTACCAGAAATATGTTTTATCACAAAAGTGAAATTTTGCATGTATTCAAACCATTTAACATGCCTCTAATTCAACTTTTCCTGTTGAGTCACAAACTATAATGCATGGTTATCACTATATAAAAAAAATTCCTTTGGAATCAAATAGTGCCTCCATTTTTTCAATGCCTGTATGATGGCATAGAATTCCTTATCATATGTGGAGTATTTTTCCTTTGCCTCATTCAATTTCTCACTGAAGTATGCAATTGGTCTATCCTCCTGACTCAAGACCGCTCCTATGGCAAACCCGCTTGCATCACATTTTACCTGAAATGTCTTTTGAAAATCCAGCAACACCAGAATTGGTTGTTCCGTAATCTTTCATTTCAACAAATTGAAACTCTTCTCAGCCTCTTCTATCCAGTGAAAAGATTTATGTCTTTTCTTCACTGTATCCATCATCGTTGCACTAATTCCACTAAAATTTCTGATGAAGTTTTGGTAGAAAATATCCAATCCGTGAAAACTTCTGACCTCAAATATGTTCCTTGGTGATGGCCAATTCTTGATTACCTCCACCTTATCTGGATCCATCCTCAACTCATTTGCAGATATAACAAATCCCAAGTAAATAAGTTTTGTCTTCATGAATGAGGACTTCTTTATGTTTATCAACAGCTTCTCCTGCTATAGTTTCTTCATCACAATAGCCAAATGCTTCAGATGTTCAGCCTTCGTCTTGTTGAAAACCAATATGTCATCCAGATACACAATGACAAATTTCCCGATGAACTCCTTCAGGACTTCATTCATCAACCTCATAAAGGTACTTGGTGCATTCCTCAAGCCAAATGGCATGACAAGCCATTCATACAGTCCTTCGTTGGTTTTGAAGGCCGTCTTCCACTCATCACCTTCCCTCATGCGAATCTAGTGATATCCACTCTTCAAATCTATCTTTGAAAAAAAAAATTCTCCACTTAAGCAATCCATCAAATCATCCATCCTCGGTAATGGAAATCTATACCTGATGGTTATCTTGTTGATGGCCCTTGAGTCGGTACACATTCTCCAACCTCCATCTTTCTTCGGACTGAGTACCGTCGGAACAACACACGGACTCAAACTTTCCCTGACCAAAACTTTGTCCAACAACTCCTAGACCTATATTTTAACCTCTTCATTCTCTTGCGGCATCAATATGTACGCGGATTTGTTTGGTAAACTATCGCCTGGTATGAGATCAATATGATGACTCACACTTCTCATCGGTGGCAACTAACGCAGTAGTTCGTCCACTACTATGTTAGCGAAATCTTCCAGCAGTTCCTGAACTCCTTCTGGAAAATCATCCACTCTTGTGCTAGTCAGAACAATTCTCGGTTTTCTAACCACAAAGAATTGTGGATCCTCCTTCTTCTTAACCTCGGTAAGAAGTTCCTTCCCACTCATGAAAAGTATTGTGTTGCTTACTTCCGGCTTCACCTCTTTATCCTCAATTGGATGAAACATATGGGTTCTCCCATTCTTCTTCAGGGTGTATGTGTTCATCCTCCCATCATGAATCACGTTTCTATCATATTGCCATGGTCTACCCAGCAATAGATGACATACATCCATAGGAATGACATCACAGAGTACTTTATCATTATACCCTCCCATTTTGAATTCAACTAAACACTTTTTAGTGACATTTACCTGATGTCTCTTCTGTAGCCATGAAACTTTGTATGGATTCGGGTGATCAGTTGTCTCCAGCTCCAGCTTTACTACCATCTCGGTTGAAACGAGATTATATTTTCTTCTGCTGTCCACAATGACCTTGCACACTCTATCCTTGGTCTTGCAAGAAGTCCTAAAAATATTGTTCCTCTGCGTTGTATTCTCCATCTTCTTTTCTGGCGTCAAAAGGACTTTCTGCATCACCAGCGACCTTCCTCCTTCAGCATATTCTGCCTCAACATCTTGCCTCTGTGCCTCGGCTATGTGAGTCTCCCCAATTTATTTCTTTTTCTTTGGACACTCGAACGACCTGTGCCCATTCTTTCCACATGTGATTACTCCACCTCTTCCTCTTCCTCTACCTATGGTACGAGGAAAAGTATTATTATCGGCATACCCTCCTTTCTACTCAGTATGTTGTTCTCTTTGCTCAGCATGTCACCCTCATTGTGAACTTCCACCTCTCTCTGCCCGAGTCTGAGGTTTTTTCCAGTCGTCCCTGGGCCTCTGGGTTCTTTCCTGGGTAACTGCTTTTCCTCTAAGTTGACTTCTTCCTTGGCCTCTTTGAATTTTCTTTCGGCCCAGCTTCTCCTCTGCCTTCAAAGACATTTGATAAGAATCCTCTACTGTTCAGATGGTTTCCATACTCATTTCATCCCGAATCTCATATCTCAGGCCATTCATATACCTGGCCACTTTTTCGTCATTGCTTTCACGATGACCTGCTCTAATATTCAACCTGTAAAATTCCTCAGTATATTCCTTCACTGTCATCATCTTCTGTCTCAGGTTCTGCATCCTCCTGAACAGAGAAATTTGGTAGTCCCTGGGAATAATTTTTTCCTTCATCTTGGCAATCATCCTGTCCCAGCTCTTAATTTTCTGCTTGCCTTGGCAACGCCTGTCAGCTTGTAGTTAATCCCACGACAAGGCTGCATGTCCCTTTAATCTCGTGACGGCATGCCTAACCTTCTTATCCTATTCAATATCTTCATAGTCGAAGTAAGTGTCTAGAGCTCTAATCCAATCTAGCAGCTCTTCTACATCCAGATTTCCCTCGTAAACTGGAACGTCCATTTTCACCTTTGTACTCATTCTTGCAACAGCTTTAAGTAAGCGTTCACTCGCTACATCTTCCACTGGGATTTCTTCTTCTCTATGTCTAGCATCATCTTCATCCTTGGATTCACTGATATCTCCTACATTAACTTTGCGCCTTTCTCTTATCTCCATGTCCTCCATTCTGGCACGAAGATTTCACATTTCTCTCTCCACATCAGGGATTTGTACTTTCCTACCTCTTTCTCTAGACATTTCCCTTTCCTCCTATGGATCGGGTGATTGTCTACCCCTTGTCCTTGGTGGCATGGTGAATTCTCCTTTTTCTCTGCTACAGAAAGCAAAGAATCTTTTCTAAGCTCTAATACCACTTGACGTGTATCAGAGTACTCTCTTATCCCCTACTTCTCTTGCCTGAAATATACAGACAAGAAATCATCTCTGATACCACTTGAAGCAGTTATTCGACCCAGGGCATGTCTTCTCACAGGATCCCTTCTCCTTATTTTGGCTCGAATAATAGGAAGGTTCTTCTAATTCCCTATCGGGAATTTTCCACCCATAACACTCTGCACTGGCTCTCGCCTTCTTCTAAATTAACACTGTCTTTTATTTTGTTATCAGGGTTTCCCCATCGGGATTTCAATGCTTGCAATGTCCAAATGACTTGCTTTACTGATCCATGATCCCTGATATGCTCCTTTGTTACCTCAGCCCCACCTGGCTAAACCTTCAGTTCACGCGACCGCTTTCTATAAGACCTCAGTCTTATATCCCTTTCGTCGAGGTTTTGGACATCAAAATCCCGATGTGCTTCCAACCTCTGTTAGCCCTCCAGGCTAAATGCTTGATCCACATGACTTCTCCTTATACGACCATAGCTATAACTCCCATCGAGGTTTCGAGCATTCCAATGTCAAAATACACACGCCCTCAAGACTCACGATTTCTCAAGTCTCGACGTGCCTTTTTCACGCTAGCCCTCCTGGCTAGAAGTCTCGGCCCATATGACCGTAAATCCATGACCACGGTCTTATCCTCGTCGGGGCTACAGGGTTTCAAATGCTGCAAAACACTTACCCGTGGGTTTCTCGATTCCTCGAACTCCGATTCTCCGTCAGGCTGACAACCAGATTCCACTACGGCGCCTTCCTCCTTTCTGTCGTGCTGACAACTGGTCGCACAATTGTACCTTCCTCCTCATCGAGATTTCGCGGTTCATGAAACCAAAGTGCATAAACACTTTTTCACCGGGATCCCCGATATCCCGATGGACCCTGATCATCGATGGATGACTCCTTGTCAGGGCCTTCCCTGGTGACGTCGATTTCGTCCACGCGTCCTTTCTGATGAATGGTCCCAATTTCTCTGGGGTTTCGGGACTTGTAATGTTCCAACTTTCCTGTCCTCAGGAACTCCGATTTCCTGATGCGGAATATCCTGACTCTCTCCAGGTTTCTGACACCTGTCCTCCCGAACGGACAACTCAGATTATGCCAAGGTTTTCACTATGAACTTCCCCGACCTTCTGTTCACAGAACTTTTGATTCCCAAACTCTGGATGCCTCGATCTCTTCCACGTGTCCAATTTTCGGATGGCTCCGATCTTCTCGGGACTTTGGGGTTTCAAATGTTGAAAAACATTCGACCATAGGATTTTCAATCCTTCGAATCCCGATGGTCACCCTCGTCCAGCTTCTGTCAGATCCGACAACTGACGAGTGTTTAGTGAGATCTGACGGTCCTCAACCTCTGGAGCTTGAACTTGGAACACAGTCATAAGCTCCTCGCTTCTATGACAGATCCAATGATTGATGGGACTTTGTTGATCCTCACCGTAAGATCCTGACCGTCAATTTCCTTTCTCCTTCAAGATTTCTTTTAAAATAATTAAGTGTTCCTCTCCGGATTTTGTCTTTCTGCAGCGCAACTGTACAACACCTAGTTTACCCACTCCATGGAACAAACTTCCAGTGCTTCTCTTCAGCGAACTTGGAAGCCTTATACTTCCTGAGCTTCACACAATTCTAATTCTCCATGAAGACTCTTGCACGCACTCCTTGCGGAAATCCTTGAACACTTCTAAGTGTTGAGTTCTTTTGACCCTGCGCACACCTGCAGCAGTAGGCCTTCAATACCTCTCTCAGTTTCATGACTGAGACTCTCCTTAGCTTGAGCACTCCTTGCACAGCTCGTATAACCCAATTTCACTCCTGGGTGAATGAGAACAAGAGCTAACTATCTGAGCCTTATGTCAATGCACTCCTTGCGGACGACTTCTACTACACTCCTTGCAGGAATCCTTGCTCATATAGAGAAACAATTGTAACTCATTCCACTTCCTCTCAGATTTCAATCTCAACACATGAAATCATACACATAACATAATAAAAAATGCATAACAAGAAGTAAATACTCATGAGCATAGCATTCAATACACATACACAGAGAATAACACGACAGACATGAATCTGAATCAACTTCTTCTATTAATTCAAGATCTGTATATGGGTGTCCTTCTACAGTTCTCTTCTTCTCTCCTATGCTCTGGATTCTTCTAACTCCTCCTGAACTATGTTACAATGCACAATGAGGGTGTCTATATCCGTTCTCCCTCTTTCTTCTAGAACCGTCTAATCTAATATTCAATTCTACCTACCTACATTTACTACTATAAATGCCTCTGTCTATCTCAGACGAGAGCGGGGTGCTCAAGGTATGATTACATTTTACCAAGGCACCTTCATTAAATGATCTCATTTATATTTGGCGCATCAACTTCAAGGGAAAATTCAAAACTTGCGCTAGACGTCTTCCAGTTGTCTTTCACTTCCACGTTGGCTCGCTTGACATGAGGGATGCTCCTGCATCAGTTAGGCTCCATTTCATGACTGGGAGTTGGAGGAGTCAAAGTGACTCACAACAAAAATCATGAAACGTGAAACTACAAAGTGACTTTTTTATTAGGCCTTGGTCATAGCTAGTGATCATGAGAAGGGAAGGATCTAGTTGTTAAGATCCATTTAGGAGATTGCAACATGGAGAGTCGATAAGTCTCACCACAAGATATCCGAAATTAGAAACTGTGAAATCACTTTTGATTTAGCCTGTGGTCACAGCCAGTGGGCACATTGGATAAATGTGAGACCCTGTGGATGTAATCCAACGGTGCTGGTTAACTGGGAATCTAGTTGAAGGGCTACTTTTTCACCTCATGGTTAGTTTTTCAGTTACGATTTAGTTGGCAGAACTGAATCATGGTTCTTGGATGTTTGGCAATTCAGTTTTTGAGGTGTTTTTTGGAGATTTGAGGTGTAACTGTATCCGTGGAAGGGTATATTTTTGAGATGTAGTGACTGTCGAATGTTGGTTGTTCGCACTAATAAATGAGTTAAATAGGGAGAAATGATTATCACAAAATCCACACTGTGATATAAAACTCAGAAGATGAGAAACAGAAGTTGAACAAAACAGAGAAAGAATAGATAGAAAGAGACAACAAGTCAATCCAAGTATGAACAAAGTAGAAGAATAGTGAAACAAAGAAGAATTACAAAACAGAGAAGAATTGATAAGAATTGATATATCTGTATTGTTGTGTATTCAGACAAAATTTATAATTAGGGAGGTAGGGTGGTGCTTGGGAGGACTCTAGTCCTCTGGTATTCAAGTTGGTGCTTGAATATTGGAAGTTGTATCTTCCATCTAGTTATGGCTAGAAAACAAGGTGGCAGGGTGGTGCTAGGGAAAACATAGAGTTTTATGTATGCAAGTTGGTTCTTGTATAAGTCCAATTGGTGTTGGAACACTCAGGGAATTGATGCTTCCTTCTAGTGGGTGCTAGAGAAATAAGAGGGTTGGTGCTCTCAACAAGTTGGAGCTTGTAAAATAGAGGTAGTAGCCTCACATTGAGTTGGTGCTCAAATATAGATGATGTACAGAACTTAAAAGACTGCTTATCATTCGAAGAAGAAGAGGTTTTATCCTTTTATGGGTTTCCTCATGAAAATATGTCTTTTTGTATATCTTATGTGTGACTGATATTCATTATTTATGTTGTTCATATATTGTATAATATTAATGGTCACTTGAAAGAGATTAAAAATCATGAATAAGTCATAAATTGTTTAAGCACAGTAACAACTGATTCA
>JZKD02S0224557.1:193721-208724 GCA_000966675.3 Picea glauca
TCGTGGGTCCTCTCGAACTAGGTAATCGTTAACCTACAGTTCAAGCCACGGCGGGAGTGCTAATAGGCTGTGGCAGGGCTGCTGCCACACCTCTCCCTCACTCTCTCTGGAACTCATGTGTAGCCCCTTTACTCCTTATGTGAGTCTGGTCGGCAAGCTATCGTCAGCCTGCATCATCAACCGTTATGTCAGATTATGTCAACAACATATCATAATATCAAATAGCATATCATTAAAATGAAACAATATCATCATAAACGAAACAACTCATATAACCCACTCCCTGACTCAATCCGGAGTCCAAGGGATTTCCACCGATGCCACTGCATCCTCAAGGTCCGAAACCCTGCACACTCAATGAAACTGAGTCAGCAGCACCTGTCTACATCAAGGTAGTAACACATCATGTCATATAATTTAATGCATCATAATGAATGGAAACAATTTTATCATCATAAAAATCCAGATCACTTGCAAGCAAGTGTCCTCAAAGAATAAGTTTTTGTAAGTGTGTGTCAGGGCGGGATGTTACAAAATGGAGGAAACATAACAAAGGAAAGATGGAAACTTATGGTAAAAAGCGAGGTCAACATAGTAAGGAATCTACAATTAAGAACCTGCTAAAATAAACTAAAATTAGCAACTTCATTTTTGGGGGGAAAGTAATTAAACCTATAAGGGAATCTAGGAACACCTAGGAGTGAATTTAGGGGCAACTCTAGGTGGGTGAGGGAAATGATTAAATTAATAAATTAAAGAAAATAATTACTTGAGGAAAGAAGGGGATGGACGACACTTGTGCGAAGGAGATCATTTAATATTTTTTTTATTAAAACTTAATTAAATTATGATTTAGGGAAAGTTGGAGGTGGGAAAAACTTTATAAAAGAAAGGGCAAATGAGGAAGAAGGGGATCGGTTGTTAGCGTAACGTTACACTGCCGGATTGTGACTTGACTTATTGCTTGTGAGGAGTTGGGATTTTCTAGCTCGAATAAGAGTGGTAGCTTGGCCTTGCGAGGTGAGCTGGGAAGCTAGACTTACCATCTAGATTTTGTGTGGCCCCTTTGCAACTC
This sequence comes from Picea glauca, assembly GCA_000966675.3. Classification (NCBI taxonomy): domain Eukaryota; kingdom Viridiplantae; phylum Streptophyta; class Pinopsida; order Pinales; family Pinaceae; genus Picea; species Picea glauca. The sequence goes on from JZKD02S0224557.1 coordinate 194,797, forward strand.
GGGGGGCTAAGGGGGAAGTAGAGTACCCCTAGCGATTGGCTGGGAGGTACTGGTGAGGTCTTGATGGTCGATGGGCAGGATCGGCACAGAGCGTGTGGACATCAATCGAGGTGCAGACATCAATCGAGGCGATCGATAAGGAAAAAGGTACGTGCGTTATTTGGTAGAGTAGAATGCTCGGATTGGATTCTTCACTGTAATATTGTTGCTGTATAATTTTACCATCAATGACCAACACTGTGATAGTTAGCCTACATGGTAGTGGCGTTGTGAAATTTATGAATGGACTGTGATGGTAATGGAATGTGAATCTAATTATTGTGATGGTAAGGGCTTGTGAATCTATTTATTGGCAAGCGAATGCCATTCTAGACTGTGTAAAATAATTTTTGTTTATTATTCTGGACTGTGTAAAAAAAAAATTATTATTCATCATTCTGGGACTGTAGGGTCCTCACCTATCGTTAGACCAGCTCTAGACTCAGATCGCCTTTAATGGATGGAGTAATATCGGCCAGAATTCATTACTCCTTAATCTCTCTAACGTTTTTTTTAACCTTCCTTGATTTCACAATTGATTACAACCCTGGAAAACCCTGCATAAGTGAGCACTTCCGAAATCCTGAGGTAGCGGTAATATTCTTTTGGGTTGGCTGGACATCTAGTCATTGAATCCCGCACTTTTTTCACCCACAACACCAGTTCCTTCCACCTTTCTTCTTCCACCTCGACTTACAGGGAGGCCCTTGCCCCAGTTGTCTGTGCCCGACTTATTCAACCTTTTGTAGCACCTTCGATAAGAGGGGAACACGGCACTGAGCGAGTATCTTCTTTACCTCAGATTCCCTTCGAAGGAGACCCTTCCTTTACTCCCCAGTTGCATTTCCATCTCGCCATTGATAGCAGGGATGACAACCAGGATTCCTTCCTTGATTTTCTGAACTAAATCAGTGAGAGATTTACGGGTAATGTCCTTGTGTAAATTTTTTGAGCGTACCTTGATGCTAGCTATCAATTCTGACGTTCTACGCATCTTAATTCGGGATCGTGGGTAACCTAATTCTACTTTCCATCCATTGTTAGGTCGTTGGTTCGAACTGGCAGGTCGGATCCTTTGTTTTGGCTATTTCTATATAAATTGTTCAGGTGTTTTCGATAATTCTATTCTTCCCTTAAGATAGGTCCTTCCAGTAATGGTATATTTATCTGTTGTAAAACTGAGTTGATTTTAGATGGATTGACATCCTTTTTAATATTAAAGTAGAGATTTCATAGTTTCTCGTAATGATAATGACCTGTAAATTCTGGAAATAACTTGTATAAAACTTCAGGTAAATTGGACTTAATTTACATCATATTTCATGCTTTGTTTATTTTATTTACAGAATTACAAACAACATCTTTTTACCAGTTAGGCATCTTAACATTGCAAGTTATCATTGGATACTTTATGCATGTATCGTATTAATGCTTGCGTCTTAACCCCCCTGTCAGCACTTACCCTGTGGGTGCCTTAATTTGCCTGTGTAGTTTAGTATCTCCTGATAGCTCGCATGTAGGGTATAGCCGGAGAGATACCAGCACCAAAGAGTATTTGGTCCTCCCTTTTCCTACTTGATTTTCTACTTGATTTTAGACCCATTCTTCCGCTGCTCCTTGGAATTTTTAGCAACTCGGGTCTCCCTCATTCAATTTTTAATTCATAAGCATCCTGACAGCCCAATATTAGACTTTTAGTTCCCTTCAGAACCACCTTGCTTCATTTTAAAATTGAACCTTTAATCTAACCTATCCATCGTATAGTTGGCCACTGATTCAGGTTGTTTGTGGGTAATTGCTTTAAATTATAATTCAATTTGTTTTACTAAATTTTAGGTACAGCGGCAATAAATTGGAAGAGCTTATATACTATGACAATTGTTTCCATTTGGGGTATCATTCTAATCTAAGTTGATAAACGTTTCACGTAAACTAAGTATTGAGTTAATGTTGTTATTCTAATATCAATTGGTTGGATTAAATAATTTGGGTATTGTGGCAATACGACTGGGATATGGCTTATCTACAAAGTGTATTGTTTTATTTCCTTATTTGGATATCATGCTATAAAAAGTTGATGAATGGTTTAATATGAGTTGAGCATTGATTTAATACTTTCATTCTAATATCAATTGGTTTAGTTAATATATTTGGGTATTGCTTAATATTGGGGAATATTGTTTTTAACTTAAATTTTAGTGGTCGATATAATGCAAGAGGTAAGGTCTTGTTAATTTAATTGTGAAGTCTTTTAATTTCAAAAGTAAGAAGGTAGTTAATTGATGGAAGTATTATCAAAATTCCTTGCTATTCATGCCCAGTAATATGTAAGATCCTGGTTGTTTCAATTGCATGTCATTGGAATATAAAATGATGGCATGGTGATTTTAGGGTATTGGTATTGTAGTTCATTATGGTTGGTAACAATTAAAATGCAAATTCCTGGTTATCGAAATGGAAATGTTGTTTTCGGATAAGAAGTAATGATAGGGTTATTTTATGATCATGTTAGTGTAGATCATTGTCATTGATAATAATAAAATGTACAGTACGGGTGATTTTACTTGAAATGTTAGTGGAATGTAAAATAATGATATGGTTGCTTTATGTTAGTGCTCACATTCATGGTAAGGTAAATGTTAGTGGGTTTATCATTATGGTAATGATATCAATGCTCAATTGGATTTTGTTTTTGTTGCGTATTGGGTTTCTGTGATGCCCTTAATTCTGGCGGGCACCCTTATCCGATGGGTTCCTTCTGCAGGGTGATTTTATTGATTGGCTTAGGGTCAGGCTGTTAATTTCAGGGTTAGTACTATAATTGGAATTGTCCAAACTCACAGTTATATGATATCATATTTTTTAGTTGATAAAGCTAGTCGCTCCATATATAAGTCTGTGTGTGTGATTATTTTCTATGTAAAGAATCCAGTGTCGTATCAAGAGTCTCGGGCCCTTTAAAGGCAAGGTTTCCACTCTTGCGACACACCTGACAGAGATTACTAGTTTTTTCCTGAGCAGTTGGCCAGGAGCCTATCTGACATTCTCTCTCTCCAGAGCAGAGAACGAAGATTAAATGCCATGCTTTCCTGTGCATAAATACTAAAATCTACTACTATGGATTCTTCCTTCAGTGTTTGTACTGTACATAACCCCGTATGTCATTTATTGTTGGCAGTTACTTATTGTTCGCCTTATGTCTTCTTTTTGTGATCATCGTGGTTGCGTCTTGTTAGTCGTCGGGTGTCGACGTAGAGTCAAGTGTGACTGTTTCCCTTTTACACACGCGCACACACCTTAAACAAAAAAAAAATTGCACCTGTTATCAAATTTGTTGTCGTAACAAGGAGGTTCATTACAATCAGTACCTTGAAAATCTTCACTTCGAAGAAACTTTTCATCCCAATAATTTAAACGTTTATCGTAGTCTCCACTTTGACCTATATTTTGATTATTTTCATTACTATTAAACTATTGAATAAATTTTTCACCATCATATTCCTCCTCTTCATCATCAACGCCTTCAAAGTCCTCTAATTTAGGACTTTCATGAGGAACATGTTGAATAAAATTTCTTTCACTATGATCGAAATTCTAACTAGCTGAAAAATACGAAACCTCATTTGCATTACAAACATTCATATCACATTTCCTAGTCCCAATAGAAGAGGTATAAGAACAATTTGTTGATGTCTCAAAAATAAAATCGTCTTTATCTGACGAAGCCATCCCTTCTCTCTAAGAACATAGAATGATACAAATGTGTACCCTCTCTATGAAATTATTATAACATGTATAATGATATTTTTCCTCTAAACCCCCCCCCCCCCAATTTTCCCTCCAAAATTTCCCCCTTAAATTTTTCCTACAATTTTTTCGCTTATTTTCCCCTAAAAATTAAAAACAACTTTCAATCTTTTATTTTGTTATTTACATGTTAAATACAATATTTATCATGTTTATTTATTTATCCCGCATTTATTAAACATATTGATTATCCATATAATTTTAGGTATATATGTAGACAATATACATATTTTTTATTTATTCCACATTCAACAGTAATTTATATCATCTGTACTATATATATACACAGTCTTATTTTATCTTTTTACATTGTGTGATATCTTGGGCAGTATTTGTTAAAGGATTTGGATCAAGCTACAAGGGAGAAACATCAAGAAGACATCCGAGGAGAATCTAGAATTTCAGAGGTTAATTATTTTTTAAATTCTTACCATTTACCAAAACAACAATTATAATATTATCTTTGAATCACATAATAATTTTTCATGCGAAAATTAAAAAACCTTAAATTTGTTTAGATGTTTTCTATTTTTTTCTAAAAAATAACCAACTTTTAAAAAAAAATGAGACTTTTTTCAAAACAATTTAACAAAATCCTTAAGTTTTTTTGAAAAAAGAAGAAGTTAAATTTAGGTATAGTTTTGTAAAAACAATTAATTTTTTTATTGTTTTTTACTTAATTTTTTTTAGTTTTGGCCCATGGTGGTTACTGAGCAATGTATGGGGCTTGGTCGTGGGGGGTTGGGGTGATGTCGGGCATCGTACCAACCCACCATGACCAAGGTACAGTCCTGACATAATCTCAATAACTCCATGGGTCAAAAAAAATTAAATAAGAGTAAAATAAATATATATAAATAAATATATATATATATATATAAAAAATGATCAAAAAAAAAAAAAAAAAAATTAAATTGGTTATTATATTCAATGTTTTTTTTTTAGTTTATTATAATGTAAAAGGACTAATTTTATTTTTTTATCTTAATATAGACAAATGGTAGGAAATAGATTATCTATGAATACATCTAGATCATGACCTGCAATAATGGCATCCAAAAATGCAACTGGAACCCCCATGAATGTTAGGAAAAAAAATTATACCATAACACCTGAGCTATCAAGGGAAATGAAGAATTTTATAGAGTGGAAATCTGTGGAAGGTGAAAGCAAACTGGAATATTCTTGATTTTTTAAAGACAAGCAAGGCAACAATGAAGATCATATATATTTGTATTGTGTCGAATTAGAACATGTGCAAGGAAATTATCAAGAACTTGGCTTGTTACGAGATATATGTTTGGTGCCAGCCATATATATTGTTTATGCACTTGTCAAACAAGCAAAAACTTATATCAAGTTTAGATATTGTTTCAAATTGAGCAATTATAACAAGAATGAATGTTTTTTTCAGAATTATGTGCATCCATCGTTGATGGCATTGACAAAGGAAATGTAAGTTTTTTATTTCTATTTTTGTTTCGTTTATTATTTTTAGTATCATGGTAATGTTTTAATTTTATTTAACATGAAAATGTTATATTTTATTTTTACAGGATTTTTTTGAACTAATTTCACATATATGTTAGTGGGGATTTACTCTAAAGAGAATAATATCATGGGTGTCATCAACGCTTTTCATATTGAAAAGACACAAGAAGAAAGGAAAAAGAAAATGAAAGTAATGGAGGTTGAACCTGCAAGAGTAGACAGAGAATAACATGAAAGAAGAAAGAAAAATCCTCATTCTTGAAATCCTAAAAGGGTTCCATTTGAAAATGAGGAAAGTTCAAATGAATATTTTGTTTAGATTGGTCCCAATGAGGTTATCACTCCTCTCAAAAAGAAAAAAAAATATAAATGCAAAAGAGCGATGGTTGATGGTGAGTCTACTCCTATTGATTATGAATAAATCATTGATTTATATGAAACACATTTAAATCATAAGAATAAGAAAACAAATGTCAATAATGTTCAAGAATCCATCGTTATCTCTGAGTATTATAGTGAAAGTCCTAAAGGTAGCAAAGAAATAATAACATCAGGTGTTGATCTAGAGGATGGTATTATGAAAACAACACAAAATGCCATTTGAAATAGAATGAGGATGACAAATTTAGTTGATGATGGCCACACATTTCAGTTGAATGTGAAAAACCTTTATAAACCCATAGAAGGGAAAGAAAAATATGAAATTAGAAAACTGCATCACTTGCATATTCACAATTTGAAAGCATTGATTAGGTACAATTCATATGTGCGTGTGGTTGACTACCTAGTTCTTGTTGACCCAATGGAAGTTCTTATGAGGGAAGAATTTGATAGATAAAAATTTTTGACTACAAATATTAAGTGAGTGGAGGAAATCATTTTGCAAAGGATAGAAGAGAATTGATGCAAGAATGTCCCAATAATCCTCTTTTTGAGGTAGTCAAATGCATAATTTATGTCATTTTAATAGATTCGGAAGCAAAGTTACTGGCATCATAACACAGAAAATGAGTACAAAATGTCTATGAATTTCATTCAAAGTGTGGGATTTATCCATAATGAATTTTCTGAGATATGTCGTGGGGAGAGATCAAATGTTGATGTTAAGTTTCAAAAGCAATGTTGTATGGAAATAGGATTCCCACTTGATGATGAAAATACAAAAGAAAAAGATCGTAAAGGAAGTGATATATTTAGAGTTGTGGATAGTTATTTTCAATTGGGATTTAGAACTGGACAGGTATGGGATTTGATAGATGATATCTTCACCCTATGGGAAAATATTAGTATAAAAAATTAGAGAGTTAAGAAGGCTAGACCATTAATATGTGGCACAAGCAAGACAGGTCCTGACATAAAAAATCTTCTAGATGATATGACTATAACACCTTGGAGAGAAATACAAGGAGAATTTCTCTCCATTATTAAGGATTATTAACTTATCATAACTATATTATCATGTGTTAGGTCGGGAGAATTGCCAATGGCAGAAATGTGTGATGAATTTAAAAAGTAGGTTTGTTGAGTTATTTTTATTTATGTTAGGAAAATAAAATTATTTTTTCAATTTAGCATATCAGTTTAACATTATCTTTTATTTATTTAGTCATAAGGTGTATATGAAAATACAAGAGGAAATGGTCAAGATGTTGAATAAAGAAAGTTGGGATGATGTTAAACTCAACTATCCAGATTCAATCTCTTCAGGAGTATTGAAACAATTTTTTGTTGCATTCAAAAAGGTATGTTGATTTATTACATTCATATTATTCGTTTGTAAGTTAATTTATTTCTATTTTAATAGTTACAGATATATAACTATATGTTGGTTTGTTTCATTAAATATGCCAAAGAATAATACAGATGGAGTACCTGAAACTTTCAAAAGTTTTATTCAAAAAGCCAAGTTTGAAAGAGAAAGAAGGAGACGTGTTCAAAATGTTCAACTTGATGGCACCCTTGATCAATACATTTGGAATGGGCTCAACACTGTTCAATATAAAGTGATATTAGGTGATTGTGAACAACTTGCAAATATTGTTCCTAAAAAATAATACTCCCTAGCTATTGTGGATATCCCTCATGGTTATAATATCCTAAACATTGGATATGATATTGAGCCTTATACTTACCAAGCTTTTAATAAATTGGTTAGGGGATCTACAAAAGTTACAACATCACCATTTTGGAGAATTCTAGTATTTTATTCAGACACACAACAAGGATTAGTGCAATCAAGCTTCAAGGGGAAAGAAAAGACAATGATGCAGTTTATTTGGTAAGATATTGAAAGTGTATGTTTAGCAATTAAGATTAGACACAATTTTATTAATTCACAAGTTAATTGAATTTTCACTTATTTAAGTTACGGGCATAACCCTAATATTCAAAGATCCAATAGAGAATCATTTAAACGTCATTTTGAGAGTATACATCTTGCAACTTGGAAAAAATATTATTCTTATATTTCTATTCTTGTCAATGCAAAGCATTGAGAGACTCCTAGTAGTATATTGGTATTCAATGTTGTGGTTAGAAAGCGAACATATGAGGAAAAATATTTGAAAGGAGATATGGTTAACATTTATAAAAAACCACAAGCATTAATTAAGTATCTTATAGATACATTTTCAAATGAAGGAGATTGGGTTTTGGATTTGTTCTTAGTTTTAGGTAAGAATTATGATATAATATTTATGAAATCATACTTCAATCTTATATTATTTTTAATTTATGTCTTTTTAAAGTATATAACTTCATTATTTATTTTGTATTTTGTGACTAGGTACAACATTAGTGTGTTGCCTACAAAAAGGAAGGAATTGCATAGCCATTGAAAGTGACCCAATGCAGTGCAGTTTTATTTAATAAAGAATTAATGTTATTCCATTTCTTCCAGATGAAATGCAAGAATTTGACTTGAATAAAGGATATTTTACTGAATCAAAGGTTGAAAAATTGTCAAAGAAACCTCAAGTACCATTATGAGGAATGATTGGAAAGGATCACTTTGGAGAACTTGCAGATATCAAAGAACCAATGGAAGAACAAAATGACACAATGGAAGCACAAAATGATGTCAAAGAATATGATAATGTGTTTGTGTAGAATGATGAATTTGGGATATATGATATTGTTTATTAGTTTAAATATTCCTTTGAAGACGATGCTCAAGTTTGCAAATTTTTTATGAATTATAACTGTAATGTTTTGACTTTCAGATTTTAGAATAAGAATAAAGATGTATCTATTGTTGTTTTGTGGTGAATTTTTTTATTGTTTTTTCTTCTGTATGTGAATCATTATACATTGGAAACTTTTATTAAATGTTGTCATTTTTTACTTCAAATGAATAAAAATATGAAAGAAAATGATAATTTTTTATAATTTTTTGACTTTTTTTGTTCGTTGTGTCCATAAAAATCCTTTATTTGACATGTTTTTTTAAGGAATATGTATCAAAATGTATAGGTTTTTTATTATATATGGCTATAAAATGTGTATTTTTTTGCTAAATATTCAAAAATATTGTTATTTAACTACAATTTGTTTCAATGTATTGAAGTAAAGGTAAACAATGTGTTAAAAATGATGTTTTTCATTATATTTAAAAAGTATGGAACAATAAATTAATTAAGGAGAAAAAAAGATATGAAAAATCATAACTTCAAAAAAGTAAATGGTAAAAAATACTTTTAAGATTGAAAGAAGCATGAAAAAATGACTAAAAACATCGTTGAATAAAAAGAAAATTAGAAAAAATTGAAAATAGATGAAAAATAAGCATTTAAAAAAATAATGTGGAAACATTGTGGATCAAAAAATTTAAATATTGAAAAACCACCTAAAAACGGAGAGGGGGTGCTACTAATAGCATCATTTTTAAAAACAGGGTAAAAAATTGGACCGCCCAAAAAATGAGAACTTTGTAGAGTTCTCGCTAAGTTGGTAACTATGTTATAACCCTTCATCCTTCTAATATTAAATATCACGTGAACTCTCACCCCTAAATCATATAAACCCTAACACCTTAAGCCATAAGCCCAAACTCTTTAAAACCTAATATAAATCTATAACCCCTAACATTGGAATTTTACCCCCAATTCATTTATCTCCTAATATAAGTTTGTAATACCCAACCATTATAACCTCTATAAAATATAAACCATATAACATATAATGTCTAACCACTAACACTATGAATACCTAATACTTAATTCTTATAACCATCAATAACGTTAACACTTAACCCTTAAATCCTATAAGTCATAATCCCTAATATTATGACACTTATAATAAGTAATTTACTATCCCTATATCATTTAACCCCAATAACACCTATCCCCATAGCTCATTCTAAGTTATAACCCTTTTGATTTATATAATCCCTAATTGCTTTAACAATTATCACATATAATCATTAACACCCATGACTCATTATATAACCAATAAACCCTATAAACTCTAACTTATAAGCTATAATATTTAATCATGTAATGAATGCCCTTATAACCCTTCAAACATAAGAACTATAATATGTTATTACTAGCCCTTAAAATTAAAATCCTATATCCCTTAAGTAGTAATCCATAATACTTATAATCCCTCACATTTATAACCACTACCCTTATCACCCTTGTTACCATGAAGTCCATATCATATCATCATTATTCTCTACTATATCCTTTAAATAGTAATACATAATACTTATAATCCCTCACATTTAAAACCACTACCCTTATCACCCTTGTTACCATGAAGTCTATCATATCATCCTTATTCTCTAGCACATATAATCATTAACCCCTATAACTCAAATTGGTAACATAATCTCTATAATTCATAATCTATGCAACCATTATAAACCTTAATAATGGATCCATAAAATATCCAACACTATAGCTCTTAATATTACCCATAACCCTTATAGCCTATTATCTTGATAATTCATACCGCGTATAATACTTATAATCAGTAGCACATATAACGAATAATCTGTGTAGTTCATATAACCTTCACCTATAAAATCTTTATACCTTAACACTTATAATACTTAAGACATAAAATAAAACATTATAAACCATAAAATTTATATGCCCTAACATAATCCCTAACCCACATAATCATAAATATAAAACATAACCAATACAACTCAAACTCAAACACCTAGCCCATATAATATGAACATGTATTTATCAATCCCTATAACACATATCCTTATAACTTATAACATGTAAGTTTACAACCCCTATAACCCTTAAAACCTATACCTTTTAAAACTTATAGCATTTACGCCTTATATCCCCTATCATCATTTAACCATTATTGATACAGGAGCATTTTTTCTCCTAACCTAACCTTGTTGATTAGACCTAGGGGGTCTTTTGATTTTCCATGGGAGTGGGTTCCCTAAGTTGAAATTATTGTAATTTTTATGTTTTAATGAGTTCTAGAACAATTCCTTAAGATAGGGTTTGTTGAATTGGGAATGATTCTATGTAATCGAATCTACCTATGTTGAGCATATCTCGAGTTTGTGAGATTTAGAAGAGATATCCTAAGAGTAAATTGTGCACTTCTAGACTGATTGTAGGATCTCAAGGATCCTCTAGATTTGTGTGAGAGTTTTCATATCTGAAACAAATTATAGTTTCAGGATATTTTGTTTAAATGCTCATAATCCTTCAGGCAAGGGGTGGCCAATCAAATGGAGAATCAGGCCAAGAGTATGATTTTGAGAGGCCATTAGAGGAGAAAGGAATTATGTAAACTCGATGTATAATATATGTATGATTGATTAATGAAATCACTCTATTACGAGTGTTACATGGACTGGTGTATTAAACCTTTGTTAATGGTGTGTGTTGAATGATATAAGTATAGATCGAACTTTGTTAATTGTTTGCATAGGTATCAAGTAGAAGGCACACGTAAGGATCGTGATACATTTTTTATCACAACAGGATCAACAATGGTACTTTGAATCATATTGAAATCAAGGGTAAATAGAGCTTAATCCAATTATGTGCATAGGTGAGTTGAATAACAAGTCAAAATCCTTTTGCAGATGTCGAGAAACATGCACCTTCAGATCTAGTCAAAGGATTGATCATGAGCGTCAATATCATCTAACTAAAAATGGGTTGTGTGCTTAAATTTGAACGGTTCATATTGTATCTGAAATGATGCACATCTATATTGATGACAGAGAAAGATATTGAACTCACAATCCGAAGCGACAATGGGAGGCCTTCAGAGTTAGAATTTTGGGGTGCATTAGCAAAGGGGACTCTGATGAGGGGTTCCAATCGAGGGTGTAGATCGACTAGAGAGGCACATAGATCCACATTGTAGATCAATTGGAGGAAGAGGAAATCAATGGCTAAGGTTTTATTTCATATTACATGTTTCAAAGCGAAGTTTGAAAAATTACCCCGATGAAGATAGTGTGATCAATGATACAGATGAGTTCGAATTCATCTGGATCAACACTATGGGACCAACACGTGGAAAAATATTAGTGGTTGTTGAAGTTGATCCTTTTAAGTTGAAAGGATACTCCAACGAAAGTAAGTCTAATGAAATATGCATATTAGATAGGGGAATAAAGAGATCAATGGTCGAGACCCATTCAAATTGATCCAGATCGAGGCCTGGAAAGTGACGCATTGTGCCATCCTATTAGCTCTCATAGTAGGGTCATCGGAATCGATTAACTGAATGAACTCCTACAGAGGGACATTGATCGATGGATAAGATATACTCAAATTCTAATAGATCGATGATCAACAGAGTGATATGTGGCAGCTGATAGAGACCAAGACCTTGCATTAGCAAATGTGAAGTGGACAAATGGAAGAGTTGGAAAATGAGGTTTAGCCCATGGTTTTGAGAATGAGGTCTTATGGAGATAAGTGCTTGTTGTAGAGAACCAACGGACTGGTGCATTCACAGAGTGAACCGATACTTTATTAAAGGGTAATTTGGGCCCACATGTCATTTAGAGAGAATATCAAATCCAAATCTAAGCATAATTGAAGTTCAATAATTCTGCATAACTATGGGTAAGGTCGGGAGGTCATCATATTTGGTATTAGAGCACATTTTTTCTCTTAAGTTTGAAATAGTTGAAGAAATATTTGTGCAGACAAGGATAAAAAGGAATTGGATATATAATTCCTTGGTGGATTACTGCAAAGGCATTGTGAGAGGGAGATGTCCATTAAAGTGTATTGAGTGTGAGGGACAATATCTCAGGACATATATTGCAGGTATAGATGTTTTATGATTAACTCTAGTTATGAGACTTTGTGACTGCGGGTAGTAGAGTAGGATTGGTAGTAGCATTAAAACCAATGGAATTGTGGTAGAGAGCATGTGGAGCTCTCAGATATTAAGGAGAATCTTGTGGCAGAACCTTACAACAGTGGATTTTGTAAACACTTCCATATTGAGATTGGAAGTAAGTGAAGAGGATAAGAGGAGTTCCCTAGAGAAAGTGATCTAAGGTGTAGAATACATAGGAATAGAGGAAGCTCAAGAGGGATCTAGGAGAAAAAACCAGTGATACCAAAAGGCCATAGCTCAGGAGGAAGCTTGTTGAGATATTAAGTGGTAGGTAGAGGAGACTTGCTACAGAGGCTTGATGCAGCTCATAGTGGACTAAGACAAGTTCATAAGAGGGAATATGGAAATAACTATTGATGGTCATTATAAAGGTTCAAAAATAATTCACAACCAGAGGAAAGAGGATTCCAAAGCATATGGAATAAAGAGAATTATCTAAGAGGAGATTGACAGAGAGATGTTTGAGTTAAGAGTACCACTGAGTTACATAAGACATATGCTACAGAGGAAGATTACCCATATAGACAAAATAATCTATATAACCCCTAAACTTTATAAACCATATAACCCCTAACCCATTGATACCATAAGACCTATCCCCAATAAACTCTAATTTATAAGCCTTACAATTAATAATATAATCCACAATGCCTATATCGCCTAAAATACTTAACTCATATAATTTTTAACACGTATTCCTTAGGCCATAATACTTAATTTACCTAACCCCTAACCATTGCAAACCATAATTCATATAACCCCTAACTACTAACATATAACCCTTAATACCATATCTCTTAACTTGTAAATGGTAACACTAATAACCTCTTACACCTAACCCTAATTATGATAGACCCTAACACTTATAACTCTTACCCATATAATTCTTAAACCTTATAAACATGAAATAATGTTATCATTAATTCTTAAAACATATATAATCATTGACCCCTAACCTATATACATCTATAACCCTTACTCATTATGACCCTATCCACAAAACCATGGAATTCATTTGTTCCCTGATGTTTAATATAATCGCTCACTTAAATAAATCTTATAACCCCTAACTCATAATCCCCACCCATTGTGTCCCCATAATAAAACCCATACACCTTTTAAATGTTAGAACCTGACCTAAATCCTATAACACCTAATCTTTAATCACAAACACACACAACCCATAATCTCTAATCCCAATAACCCTTAACTCCCAACTTCTAATCCCTATAACTCCCATGAAA
>JZKD02S0224557.1:210115-227214 GCA_000966675.3 Picea glauca
ATTTGATCGCACTCGAGACGAAACTCACCATAACAAACAAAGGTAAGAGCATTATTGGAGAAAGAAACAAGAACATGAAAATATTGAAGAAAGAAACAATGATGATGTAAATAGATATTTTCAACAAGAAGAAGTCCAACCAGGTATGCATGTACATATTGTCTATATTAAAAGTATAGAATTCATTTATTTAAATTATTGTTTAAAATATAATTGATTGTAATTCGAATTTGATGTTAAAAAAAAAAAAAAACAGATTTGCCTCATAATGTCGATGAAGTCGTTGAAACCGAAATTGAAGTAGAATTTGAATCACCTATAGGTATGTACATAAATCTAGATAATATAAGATGAACACTATTATATAGTTTCTAGTGAATTTATGTTTGGTTTTGTTTTTTAATATAAACTTTAAATTGAAATATGCAGAAGAATTTATCAACATTGATTTTGATACTGGAAAATTTGGGAAGAAAGAAGCTAATAATTAAATAAGATATCGTGTTGCGAATATGTATAATACTTTTTTCAAAGATGAATCAGTAACAGTATGAGCTCAACTTTCACTCTGTCTAAGAAAGTCAAGAAAGTTAAAAGAAGCTACATCATTATTGGGTATTCAAAAGTCGTTAAAATATACAAAGGTGAAACTAAATGTCTTTGACAATATAACTAGTGTATTAAAAGCTTTTGGAAAATCTCGAAAAAAAATATGTCAGCATTGTACGTAGAGTGTACACAATTAATTTTGCAAAAAAAAATTGTCTTAATACATTATTCCATTTGAAAGAAAAATTCCCCTTGTTTCAACAATTCTATATATGCATGCTTGGGAATTAAAATGCACACCTAGGGCAAAATATACATGCTCATACCTTGAAATTTGAGCTAGAAGTTATTATAAGGCTCACACATCTACCTATGAATTCAAATTAATGCAAGATAACTTACTTGGAAAAAGGATGTTCATGCATCCCATAGGAACTTTGTTGTTTTCTTGAAATCTTCTTTTTTCCCTTCAAGGTTATCTAGTTGATGCAACTGCACCCTCAGGTACGTTGCTCACACAGGATCTTATCTCGTTCATGGCCCGAAGAACTCAAAGGTTCTTCTGATTCCCTATCGGGAATCTTCCTTACCCACAGCAACTCTCCAACTGACCTCCCTTAATGATCGGGAAATCGGACTTCGCAATTTCGCAAGTCTTGCGGTCACGCAACCCGTGCTTCACGATACCCCAAAACCCGATGGGTAAAAGTCAACACCTCCCGTTCCTATCAGGAATCCTTCCATCGGGATTTTGTCACTTTTGATGTCAGCGCAATCTTACCACGCTGACCCCCGACTCCTTATATGCCGATACACTGATGCGACACGACACTTGTCCTCCACTCAAGGGCATGTAATTTATTTGGCATCGCGTTTCGGAGTTTTGCAATTTTTCCTACAGTGGTTTTCTCGTCACTGAGAATCCCGATATGTCGATCCATGATGCATGTGAGAGATTACTCCTCCACATCACCACTTCCCCGTTTCCCTATCGGATATCGCGGAATCGTGATTCCTGAGGCAACGATTTCTTCACTTCTAGAATTCACGATGAGATGATCCCCGACTCCTTTGGATCCTCTGACACGTGTCTTGCCTTGAGATCAACGGCTGGGATTTCTTTCTGGAATATCGGTACCTTCAAGGTCTCCGATTCTTACCCTTTGAAAACCTGATGACTCTAATATCCTGATGCCTCCTCCAGGACTCCTCCTCTGCTCACTCAAACTTAACCCCGGTGCAACTCCTGCCTAGTCTAATCGTTGACGGGGATTCACGAAATTCCTCCATGATATCTTGACCGTTACTTCTTCTTCTTGAGGATTTCTTGGTGTGAAACCTCCTGCGCAATCCTTCAATAGATTTGAAGGCTCTAATCTTCCTGAGATTTTTCCAGCCTTTCACTCTCTTTAGGGGTTGGAACCTTTTGCTCGCACTCCTTGCGGCAACTCTGCAAAAACTTCAAGTGTCCAGCCTCCTCTGACTCTGCACTCACCTGCAACAGTAGTCTTTTGACACTTTTCTCAGAATCGCAACTCTGATACTTTTACTTGTCCTGCACACTCCTTGCATGGCACTATGCCTAACTGCACCTTTGAGGAAATGAGAACAAAATCTAACTCTAATTGAACCCTTCTGTCAATGCACTCCTTGGGGACAATTCAATTGCACTCCTTGCAGGAATCCTATGGCTCACTTAGAGGAACAATTGAAACTCATTACTCACCCTCTCAAACTTCAATTCAACCATAAAATCACATACACAACATATAAAATCAAATGTATGACAAGGAACAAACATTCATGAGCATAACTTCAATACACAGAGAAATAACACAAACCGTGAAAGTGAATCAAAGCTTTCTTCTATTAATTCAATATCTGTACATGGGTGTTCTTCATACAATTCTCTGGTTGCTCTTCTGCTTCTCCTGAATACTTCTGTTACAATAATACAATGAGGGTGTCTATATACGGTTTCCCTCCTGGACTCTAAACTATCAAATCTAGACTTAAATTCCTATATACTAGCATTAACTAAATTAAATGACATCTATCTACCTAAGGATGAGAGATTAAAGGCTCAAGGTCCAATACGCTATACAAGTGCGCCTTCATAAATGGCCTCATTAAATACTTGCACAACAATCCCAAAGCTTTTCAAAAATTTGGGTTGGTTTTGTCTAGTTGTCTTCCGCTCCACGTTGGCTCACTTGATGTGTTGGCGATGCTCCTGCATCATACTCCCTTGCTTGAAAATTTTCATGGGCTCCTGTCCATGAGCTCCCGCACGGTCTGTCCATGCTTTTATATTTCTGCTTCAGTCTCCCAGTTGGCATCTTCCACTGGATGATTCTTCCACTTGACCAGATACTCATAGTATTCTTTCCTCCTGGTCTTCTTACCCACTCTCTTGTCTAGTATGCATTCCATATATGGATTTTTTTCAACTGGCAATTGTTTCATCCACTGGATCATTGGTTCCTCGGCTCCAGTCTCTACTTCTCCAACCCTGTGTGGATATAAATATGCGATATTGAATATCGAAGATATTCCGATGCCATCTGGCAACTCAATCTCATAAGCATTCTCTCTGAATTTCTTCAAGACCCTGCATGGCACGATTTTCTTCATTTTTAACTTGTTATATGTTCCCCTCGGGAACCTTTCCTTCCTCAAATGTGCCAGAACTAGGTCACCAACTTCAAACTGAAGTTGTCTCCGATGTTGATCTACCCTGCGCTTGTATTCTTGATTTGAATCTATCAGTCGTTGCTTCACCTTGCTGTGAAGTTCCTTCATCGCCTCAGCAAACTCTTCTGCACTAGCGCTACTAGTAGCAATCTGTTATGAATACCTTAGTTCATACACTCCCCTCGGTTGTGTGCCATATACAACTTGAAATGGACTTTTTCCTGTGCTCTGATTCACTGAATCGTTGTATGAAAACTCTGCCTATGGCAATATACTATCCCAGTTGCTATGGTGCTCTGCCACCAAGCTCCTCAGTAAGTCTCCCAGAATTCTGTTGACTACTTATGTCTGTCCATCCGTCTGCGAGTGATAAGCAGAACTAAACGCCAAGTTAGTTCCCAGCTTTTTCTATAAGGTCCTCCAAAAATTCCCTATAAATTTCGTGTCTCTGTCCAAAACTATTCTTTTCGGCAATCCATGAAGTCGAATGACCTCCTTGAAAAATAGATTTGCGATGTGAGTCGCATCGCTGGTCTTTTGGCATGGAATGAAGTGTTCCATATTAGAAAACCTGTCCACTACTACAAAGACTGAATCAACACCTCTTTGTGTCCTCGGCAACCCCAATACAAAATCCATGTTGATCGCCTCCCATGGCCTCTCTGGTATGGGCAATGGTTGATAAAAACCTGCATTCTGTTTTCTCCCCTTCGAATGCTGGAAAACTCTACATCTGTCAACAAATTGCTTGACATCTTCTCGCATCCCCGGCCAAACATATGACTCATTCAGCTTAGTGAATGTCTTGTCATGTCAAAAATGTCCTGCCAATCCACCACTGTGTTTCTCTTTCAACAAGTTCTCCCTCATGGAGCAATTCGGAATGCATAATTGATTGCCTCTGAACAACAATCCCTCCTGGATCATATAATCTATACAAGGGATCCTGTCTCTGAGAACTAGATTCTCGGCTGCTTCATACGCCTCTCCAAAATCTGCATCACCTGCATACATGTCCCTGAGATTTTCAAAACCCAATGTTTTGACTCGGAATTCCTGCAGCAACAAACATTTCCTGCTCAAAGCATCAGCCACTTTGTTAGTAGTACCCGAAATGTGCTTAATCAAAAATGTGAAGTTCTGCATATACTCTACCCATTTTTCATGTTTCTGATTCAACTTATCCTATTGAGTCACAAATTGCAATGCATGATTATCACTGTATAATACAAATTCTTTTGGGATCAAGTAATGCCTCCACTTCTTCAGCACCTGTATGATAGCATAAAATTCTTTATCATACGTGGAGTATTTCAGTTTTGCCTCATCCAGCTTCTCACTGAAATATGCAATCGGCCTGTCTTCCTGACTCAAGACCACTCCTATGGAAAATCCACTTGCATCACACTTCACCTGAAATGTCTTCTGGAAGTCCGGCAACACCAAAACCGGTTGTTCCGTGATCCTCCGCTTCAACAGATTGAAGCTCTTCTCAGCCTCTGTTGTCCAGTGAAAAGATTTATGTCTTTTCTTGACTGTATCCATCATTGCTGCACTAATTCCACTGAAATTCCTGATGAATTTTCGGTAGAAACTAGCCAGTCCGTGAAAACTTCTCACCTCGAAAATATTTCTCGGTGATGGCCAATTTTTAATTACCTCCACTTTATTCGGATCCATCTTCAATTCATTTGCTGAGATAAAAAAACCCAAGTAAATGAGCTTTGTCTTCATAAATGAGGACTTCTTCATGTTGATCAACAACTTCTCCTGCTATAGCTTCTTCATCACAATGGCCAAATGCTTCAAATGTTCAGCCTCTGATTTACTGTAAATCAGTATGTCATCCAAATAAACAATTACGAACTTCCCGATGAAATCCTTCAAGACTTCATTCATCAACCTCATGAAGGTACTCGGTGCATTCGTCAAGCCAAATGGCATGACTATCCATTCATACAGTCCTTCGTTGGTCTTGAAGGTTGTCTTCCACTCATCGCCTTCTCTCATGTGAATCTAGTGATATCCACTTTTCAAATCTATCTTTGAAAAATACTTTGCCCCACTCAGGCAATCCATCAGATCATCCATCCTCGGTAGTGGAACCCTGCACCTGATGGTTATTTTATTGATCGCTCTTGAGTCGGTACACATCCTCCAGCCTCCGTCTTTATTTGGACTGAGTACTGTCGGAACAACACATGGGCTCAATCTTTCTCTGACCAACCCTTTGTCCAACAACTCCTGGACCTGCCTCTTGACTTCCTCATTTTCTTGCGGCATCAATCTGTACGCAGCTTTGTTCGGAAAACTGGCTCCTAGTATGAGATCAATGTGATGACTCACACTTCTCATCGGTGGCAACGAATGAGTTAATTCGTCCACTATGATATCGGTGAACTCTTCCAGCAGTTCCTGAATCTCATCCGGTAAATCATCCACTCTTGTGCTAGTTAGAACAATCCTTGGCTTCCTGACCACAAATAATTGTGGATCTTCTTTCTTCTCCATCTCTGTAAGAAGTTCTTTCCCACTCATGATAAGTATTGTGTTGTTCACTTCCGGTCTCACCTCCTTATCCTTTATCGAAAGAAACCTGTATGTCCTCCCATTCTTCTCCAGGGTATATTTGTTCATCCTCCCATCATGAACCACATTTATGTCATATTTCCATGGTCTACCCAGCAATAGATGACATACATCCATAGGAATGACATCACAGAGTACTTTATCATTATACTCCCCTATCTTGAATTCAACCAAGCATTGTTTAGTGACACTTACCTGATGTCCTTTCGGTAGCCATGAAACTTTGTACGGACTCGGGTGATCAGTTGTTTCCAGCTCCAGCTTCTCTACCATCTCGGTTGAAATGAGATTATCCGTGCTACCACTGTCAACAATAACCTTGCATACCCAGTCCTTGGTCTTGCAAGCTATCCTGAACAGTCTGGTCCTTTGGACTGAACTTTCCACCTCCTTCTCAGGTGTCAAAATGACTTTATGCATCGCAAGCGACCTTCCGCCTTCTATATCTTCGGCCTCAGCATCCCACTTCTTCCCTTCAGTGATGTGAGCTTCCCCAATGTCTTTCTTTTTCTCTGGACACTCAAATGAATTGTGCCCATTCTTTCCACATGTGAAGCACATAATGACTCCACCTCTTCCTCTTCCTCTACCTCTGGTATGAGGAAAAGTGTTATTGTCATCATATCCTCCACTCTGCTCTGTATGTTGGCCTCTCTGTTCAACATATGGTCCTCTCTGTGAGGTTCCACCTCTTTCTACTTTACCCTGAGGTTTCTTCCATTCCTCCTTGGGCTTTTGATACTTTTCCTGGGCAACTGCTTTGCCTTTGGGCTGACTCCTGCCTCGTCCTCGCTGACCTTGCTTACGGCTCAGCTTCTCTTCTACTTTCAGAGCCATCTGATAGGCGTCCTCCACAGTTCGAATGGTAACCATGCTCAATTCATCCTGAATGTCATATCTTAGACCATTCATATATATGGCCACCTTTTCATCATTGCTCTCCCGATGACCTTCCCTGATGTTCAACCTGTAAAATTCCTCGGTATACTCCTTCACTATCATCAGCTTTTGTCTCAGGTTTTTCATTCTCCTGAACAATGTGATTTGATAATCCCTTGGGATGAACTTCGCTTTCACCTTCGTGGTCATTCGATCCCAACTCTTGATCTTCTGCTTGCCTTTGGAATGTTGGTCTGCTTGAAGCTCGTCCCACCATAATGCTGTGTGTCCCTTCAATCTTTTGATAGCATGCCTAACCTTCTTATCCTCTTCGATATCTTCATAATCGAAGTAGGTGTCAAGAGATCTAATCCAGTCTAGTAATTCTTCTGCATCCAAGTTCCCCTCGTAAACTGGGATGTCCATCTTGGCTTTTGCACCCATCCTAGAAATAGCTTTGATTAGGCGTTCATTTGCTACATCCTCGGCTGCAACTTCCTCCTCACATTCATCTTCAACTTCACTGTCGGAATCACTAAGATCCTCTGCACTAGTTGTGCGTCTTTGCGCTGCCTCCATCTCCTTAAGTCTTGCTCGAAGATCTCTCATCTGTCTCTTCATTTCTGGATTTCCTACTGGCCTGCCTCTTCTTCTCACTTCCTTGTCCTTTGGATCAGGTGACTGTCTCTCTCTCCTTGGCGGCATGGCAAATCCTCTTCTCTGCTACAGAAAGCAAAGAAATATTTCCGCTCTGATACCACACCTGACGCAACTGCACCCTCAGGTACGCTGCTCACACAGGATCTTCTCTCGTTCACGGCCCAAAGAACTCAATGGTTCTTCTGATTCCCTATCGGGAATCTTCCTTACCCACGGCAACTCTCCAACTAACCTCCCTTAATGATCGGGAAATCGGACTTCGTGATTTCGCAAGTCTCGCGGTCACGCAACCCATGCTTCACGATACCCCGAAAACCGATGGGTAAACATCAACGCCTCCCATTCCTATCGAGAATTCTTTCGTCGAGATTTCGGCACTTTTGATGTCAGGGAAATCTTACCACACTGACCCCCGACTCCTAATATGTCGATACACCGATGCGACATGACACCTGTCCTCCACTCAAGGACATGTAATTTATTTGGCGTCGCGTTTCAGAGTTTCACGATTTTTCCTACAGTGGTTTTCTCGTCACTGAGAATCCCGATATGCCGATCCCCGATGCACATGAGAACTTACTCCTCCACATCACCACTTCCTCGCCGCCCTATCGGATATCGCGGAATCGTGATTCCTGAGGCAACGATTTCTTCACTTACAGAATTCACGATGAGCTGATCCCCGACTCCTTTGGATCCTCTGACATGTGTCCTGCCTTGAGATCAATGGCTGGGATTTCTTTCCGAAATATCGGGACCTTCAAGGTCTCTAATTCTTACCCTTTGAAAACCCGATGACTCTAATATCCTGATGCCTCCTCCGGGACTCCTCCTCTACTCACTCAGACTTAACCCCGATGCAACTCCTGCCTAGTCTGATGGTTGACGGGGATTCATGAAATTACTCCATGAGATATTGACCGTTACTTCTTCTTCTTGAGGATTTCTTGGTGTGAAACCTCCTGCGCAGTCCTTCAACAAATTCGAAGGCTCTACTCTTCCTGAGATTTTTCCAGCCTTTCACTCTCTTTAGGGGTTGGAACCTTTTGCTCGCACTCCTTGCGGAAACTCTACAAACACTTCAAGTGTCCAGCCTCCTCTGACTCTGCACTCACCTACAGCAGCAATCTTTTGACACTTTGCTCAGAATCGCAACTCTGAGAGTTTTACCTGGCCTGCGCACTCCTTGCATGGAACTGTGCCTAACTGCACCTTAAAGGAAATGAGAACAAAAGCTAACTCTAATTGAACCCTTATGTCAACGCACTCCTTGTGGACAATTCAACTGCACTCATTGCAGGAATCCTCTGGCTCACTTAGAGGAACAATTGAAACTCATTACGTGCCCTCTCAGACTTCAATTCAACCATAAAATCACATACACAACATATAAAAGAAAATTTATGACAAGGAACAAACATTCATGAGCATAACTTCAATACACAAAGAAATAACACAAACCATGAAAGTGAATCAAAGCTTTCTTCTATTAATTCAATATCTGTACATGGGTGTTCTTCATACAATTCTCTGGTTGCTCTTCTGCTTCTCCTGAATACTTCTGTTACAATAATACAATGAGGGTGTCTATATCTGTTTTCCCTCCTGGACTCTAAACAATCAAATCTAGACTTAAATTCCTATCTACTAGCATTAACTAAATTAAATGTCATCTATCTACCTAAGGACGAGAGCTTAAAGGCTCAAGGTCCAATACACTATACAAGTGCGCCTTCATAAATGGACTCATTAAAGACTTGCACAACAATCCCAAAGCTTTTCAAAAATCTGGGTTGGTTTTGTCCAGCTGTCTTCTGCTCCATGCTGGCTCACTTGATGTGCTAGCGATGCTCCTGCATCACTAGCATATTTCCTCTCTGATAGAAATAATTCTCACCATGATGAGCTCATCATGGATATCATTCTAATAGTGCTAATTTATCTAGAAATGGCCTCTTCACCTTCATCATTTTTTCTAGACAATGGATAATATGTATTATAAATACTCAATGTATTCATTCACCATATCTCCTTTTTACTTGGGTTGTGCAACTTCCTGAATAGATTCAAGGAATAACAAAAAGTGTAAATTTCCATTTCCAATTAGAAAAACATGTTGTCTGAAGCTCTAATATTTTTTTTCCTTCTTATTCTAGTTTGATTATACATTATCCCAACATAAGGTTTTGTAACCTGATCTGGATTTATGAGAAGAACGAAATGAAACCACAGATTTATAATATTAACATAGAGACATAGTGAAAAATAAAAAAGATACGGTAAAACTTTACTTCTAATAAATAAGAAATATGTTGAAAACTGTAAAATGCAAATTGAAAACAAGCTTGCTAGAATGGTGGCAGCTTATATTTGAGAGGAGATGTGACAGCTACCCTCATTCGCAAGAAGATGAGTACAATGAGGCTTTGAAGGAATTTTTATAATAAACATGAATTCAAAAACCATAGAAATCCAAAAATCGAATGCTAGAAGATGAAGTGCCAAAAGTCACGTGGGCCCCATTGGGATAAGTTAGTACATCAACTTCCTAGGGTCGTAAATTTTGGATACGATCTACGTTTAGGGTGCATGATAGCTCGTTGGAAAGGTATTGATGGGGAGATTCATTTAGGATGCTAAATGAGAGCCTTATCTCTCTTTGAGATGCCTGATCATGAAAAAACGTCGTTTAGGCCCTCAAAATGGCCTCGGAAGTTTGGGACTCGAAAAACTGCTAAAAATAGTAAGTTGCCAAAAAACTATTTTGAGCTAGTTGGAAAAGGTGGGTGGCCACCAAGATCCTCCTGTATCAATACTCCCCCCTTAGGAAGAAATGGTATCCATTGTGTTGAGTGCCCCCATCATATGAGGAAATTTCTGTTGAATTTCGTCCCGGGTGAGCCACTTGGTTTGGTGCAGGAGCTACCCTTCTTTGACAACCCGATAAAGTTGAATCTTCTGTTGGCGAGTTCCCTTGACCTATGTGTCCATTATTTAATCATTGAATGCATGTTCCATGTAGTCAGGGTTGAGCTTTGTTGGTTTCAATTGTTCTCCTGTCTCTGAGGTGTCCAATAATGGTGGAAAATAAGGTCGAAGGAGGTCCACATTGAACACTAGGTGCAAGCCAAGGAAGGGGGGAAGGTTGAGCTCGAAATCATTTTTACACACAACCTTGGTGATGGTGTAAGGTCCATAATGAAGTGTATGAAGCTTCTGATGAGGCCCTGTAAGGTGTTATTTTTGTAAGTGAAACCAAACTTTGTCTCCCACCTAAAACTGGTGTGGCACCTGATGTTGATCATGGCATTGCTTGTACTTGGAATTGGACTTCTGTAAAATATCCTAAACCTATTGGTAGATGTGTTGGATCTACTCAATGAATCGGGTGTCTCTGTCAACTTCAGTTGGAGCATGTCACGAGTCTTCCTGGGTGGCCGCAAGGGGTAGTGCCACATCCATGGGACCCAATGGTTGAAATCTCAATCCCACCTGAAAGGGGTTATGGTCAGTTGAGCTATGTATAGCTATGTTGTATTTGTGTTGAACATAGGGAATACTTTCATAACAAGTGCGGGGGTTCTTGGGATTGTACATGCACAGGATTTGCATGATCATTCGATTGAAAACCTCGGTTTGGTCATCCGTATGGGGGTGGAAGGCAGTGGAATTGGTGAGCTTGGTGTCCAGCAGTGACCAGAGGCTTGACCAAAATGTGTTGAGAAACCGACTATCCTGATTTGAGATAATGGTTTGTGGGATCCCAAAGTGTACCCACACTCATTCAAAGAAGAGCTTGGAATTAGCCTCTATTGTGATGCTCTTCTTGTAGTCAGTTAGAATCTCCATCTTGGAAAAGCGATCAATAGCCACAAAAACACAGTCCTTTCCCCGCTTGGTGGAAGGAAGTCCCAACAAGTAGTCCATTGAGATGTATTCCCAGGGCCTATCAAGAGTAGGAAAATGAGTGTACAAGCCTTGTTTCTTAGTGTTTGGTTTGGAAATAATGCAGGCAGTGCAGGATCGAATATACTTGCTAACATCATGTCAAAGTTTTGGCTAGTAGAGATGTCATTGCAACATTGCCAATGTATTTTCCACGTCGAAGTGTCATGTCACCCGACTGTAGTGGGATTCCCAAATCAACTTCACTCACTTGCTTGATGGAAGGAAGAGATTGACCATATGGCACATCAACCCATACTGAAGATGGAAATTAGTGGCAGTCATGTTTGTGCACAACATCTGGTAGGTGTTGGTGAATTCAGGATCTGTCCCATAGAGGTGGGGCCATCTGGAGGTCTCGTGGCCACAAGAATCTAGCATTGTGGTGAGTGTCGCGACTAGAGTTTAGTTGAGGAAATCAGTGACTTGGTTGGTACTTCTTGTTTTATACATGATGTTGAGGTGGAAATGTTGCAAATATGTGGACCACTTCTGATGGTGGTCATTCTATAATTTTCCTTGTGTTTGCATGAATTGTAGTGGATTATGATCATTGTGGATGATTGTCTCCTTCCTGAGAATGTAATGCCTCCACTGGTGGCAGGATTGCACAATGGAGTACATTTATTTTTCATAAGTAAGGTACTTACAGACGACATCTGATAGTGTGTCACTATGATAGGCCATGGGTTGGTCATGTTGAGTGATGACTACACCCACAACATAGTATGATGCATATGTCTCGATCTCAAAGGGTTCTTGCAGGTCATGTAATGAAATAATTGAGGCTAAGCACAAGCATTTCTTCAGATCATCGAGCACTTTCTATTGGGACAATATTCACACAAATTTTTCCTTACCACCACCCCTGGTTATTTGGCTGAGGGCCCATGCAATATGGGAGAATCCCAACATGAACCTGCGATAGAAATTGGAAAGGCCTAAGAAGCTCTTAAGATCAATGACCGTGGTTGGGGTTGGTCAGTCATGCATGACTTAGATCTTGATTGGATCAACATGCACACCATGTGCATCAACAATGTAGCCTAGGTATTGGACCTTGTCCATGTCAAAGGAGAATTTTTCCAAGTTGACATATAGCTAGTGCTACCGCAAAGTGTGCATAACCTATTGAATATGTTGCAAGTGTTCTACCCAAGTCTTGTTGTAGATGATGATTTCATCCAGAACACCACCATAAAATAATTAGTTAAAGGCCGCAAGTTATCATCCATCATCCTCATGAAATTTGTTGGGGCATTTATCAAACCAAAGGGCATGACCAGCCATTCAAAAAGACCTTCTTTTGACTTGAAGATAGTTTTCCATACATATGTTTGTTCTATTGGGACCTGATGGTAGCTAGAATTCAGATCAATATTACTAAAGTATTTATCCCCTGAGCTAATAAATGAGATCGTTGATTCATGGAATCGGGTACCAGTTCTTAACTGTGATTTTATTTAGGGATCGGTAATTAATGCAGATTCACTATGTCCCGTATTTCTTCTGCACCAGCACTATTGGGCTTCCACAAGGTGATGAGTTAGGTCAGATGTGCCCCCTGTGGAGAATTTCTTGGATCTGATGCTTGATCTCCCCATTTTCTAGAAGAGAGTGGCGATAGAGTGGCCCATTAGTCAGCGGTGTGTTGGGGGTCAGATCGATGGAATGATTGACCAGAAAGTGCAGAGGTGCCCTAATAGGTGATGAGAAGATGTCTTTGTATTCTTCCATGACCTTATCCACTTGATTTCATTGCATGGAGAGGTCGGCCGCAGAGGCCATGGATGTGGCCGCAACCTTTCACTCACTTTGAGAGTGAATCACAAAGAAGACAAACTTTTTGGTCTAAGAAATGACCTTCCTGCAATGCTTGGAAAATATCAAGGAAATAGCACTAGGTGGGACTACCTTGAGTATCCTGTACAATTTCTTGTTCAAAGTAATAATAACATTGAGAAGCCTAGACTCATATACAGCGTGACGTTTCCATAAATAAGGTTGTCCCAAAAGAGAATCACAAACTTCAAGGGGAGAAACATCACAAAATACCTCATCTTTGAATGGCTTGATGTTGTACGCCAGGCGACATTGTTGGTGGATGTGAAGATCGCTTCCTTGATAGAGTCATTCGATGGTGTAGGGTTGCGGGTGTGGCATTGTCGGCAGGGCTATCCGCTTGACAACCTCTACTGAGATGAGGTTCTTGTAGCTACCTCTATCAACAATGAAGTGCAACAGAGTGCCTTTCATCCACATCTGTGAATGAAAGAGTCTCTTTCCTTCCTCTGGCTCATCAAGTTCTTCGGGTTGGATCTTGGTGGTAGAAACAGTGGCACTGGGTTGCACATTAATGATCTGTCTCCCCTTTTTTGTTTCTGACTTAGAGTCATAACCTCCATCTAATTCAAAGGATTTTACCTCAGCTACCAATTACTGCTTTGAGCGGAAATCAACAATGTTATTCCAGGGGCTCTTATGGAAGTTGCACCACTTCCCGATATCTTTCTTCGTCTTCCCATTATCCTTATTTGTTTGGGGCTTGGACTGGTTGTCCTGAGGTTTCCTATCTTTTCTCTATCCTTTGTTATGTGGGTTGGGGATACCCTTGCCTTGCTTCTATTGTGAGGGGTTCCTAGACCCAAACTTCCACATCTTTTATTTAAGATTTTGCTCGATTTTGAAATCATATCGATAGGTCGTGCCCAAGGATAAGATATCCAAAAATTCCATTTTTTCTAGATGTATCTATGCATACTACCGCGGTACTTGAGAACCACATGTCACTCTGAATATTTAATGCCCATCTTGGTGTGCAAGGTATGGAAGACATTGGTGAACTCTGGAATTGTTTGGTCTCTCTCCTGCTGCAGTGTGGTCCATCTTGTATACAAGTTGTCATAACTTCCAACATGGTAGTATTGTTCCTTAATAACATCCCTAATGGAACCCCAAGTGGGTGCAAATGTAATTAATGTGGATCCCTCTATTTCCTTTTGTTCATAGAAAGTCTCCCACCAATATTTGACATGGAGGATGGCCTTGAGGAGCTCAAATGTAATATTTTCTCTATCGGAAAAGTTGTGGACAGAAAAATACTCTTTTAGAAGGTTTAACCATTTATCTATGACATACGCATCTATTTGACCTTCAAATATAGGAATATAAAAATTGATTTGTACCTTGAAGGGGGCGGTGCCTCCGCTTGAGGTGGATGAATCACTTGTCGACATTTGTCGAAGGATTTGTGCAAAGTTGTCCATCATCTCATTCCTTTGTCGCTCAAGGGCTTCCTCGAGCAACATTTTGAAAGGATCTCATGTCTCGTCGTCTTTATTTTCTCCCACCATGGACGGTTTCTTAGGCATGCGATAGAAGTTTTCTTCAAGAGAAACAATCTCGAGACCCAACTCTCTATACCTTGACCGTGTCGGGGACATGCATTAAAAAAACAACAAGGAGTAGACTGCTCTGATACCACTGATATGGATTTATGAGTGGAATGAAATGAAACCACGAATTTATAATATTAACACAAAGACACAGTGAAAAATAACAGATATACAAAAAAACTTGACTTCTATTAAGTAATAAATATGTTGAAAACTGTAAAATGCATACTGAAAACACGCTTGCTAAAATGGTGGCAGATTATCTCTGAGAAGAGATGTGACGGCTACGCTCATTCGCAAGAATATGAGTACAATGAGGATTTTAGGGCCTTTTTACAATAAACATAAATGCCAAAACATTAGACATCCAAAAACCTAACCCTAGAAGATGAAGCGCCAAAAGTCATGTGGGGCCCATTGGGGTAAGTTAGTACATCAACTTCCCGGGGTCGTAAATTTTGCATACGATCTTTGTTTAGGGCGCATGATAGCTTGTTGGAAAGGTATTGATGAGGAGCTTCATTTAGGGGGCTCAATCAGAGCCTTTAACTATTATTGATGTGATCAATCGCAAAAAAAATTCATTTAGGCCCTCAAAATGGCCCCTAGGAGAGCTTCCTATGAACGGGCCAACCAAACCATTTTGAACAAATCGTAGAGCCAAAGAACGTGACCCAAGCTTGAACCAGGACTGAAAGAATTTCATCAAGCTTATTGACAAATCGTGAATGTGCTTGCTTGGGGAGACCAATGACTGAAGTCGTGAAAGCATCAATGTCTGCAAGGGGAGGAGGCGGAGGATGGGGGTTGTTAGAGCCCCCGCCAAGGGAATCCATAACGACCGTAGAAGAGAGTCATGATTAGGGTTTTCTCAAAGCGCAAGAAGAGATTCTCGGCATTAACATATATTTACCAATAATTTTAAATGAGCTCGTATTTATAATTTTTAAAGTTGAAACATATACCAATAAGACATTTATAATATAACAACCTTAACAATGATAAAGAAACACAATCTTCCATCATATAAAAAATAATAATAGTATATTATAAACTCATATATGTTATTATCGGAGATAAAACATAACTCCATAGATCTTGCCCCTGCCTACCTTTACTGTCCTTGTCCTAGCTTCCCTCAAACCAACAAGAGTCCATACCCAGGCTTTGAACTGGATAGGAGCTACTTCATCATGATTAGATAGTATGTACAACCGCAGATTGGGTTAGGTATTAATATTCCTAGTAGCTATAGAGAGTAAGTTATAAGTTTCGATAGTGTCTAGGCCTGAAAAAGAAAAAGTAAGCCTGTCTCGTCTCGCCCCATATTTTTCGAACAAATTTAGCGCTTTGTCAGCAGCTAAAGAACCAGAATAGTATGGCATGCATGAAACAACCTTACCCCCATGTTTTATTCCTTTAGAAATGGAATAATGCAATATTAAGTTCAATGTGCAATAACTTTAAATAATATACACGTACATTTACACTAATATACATGTCCATTTACATTTTCGTAGATCCATCCCATAAGATGAATTAAAAAGGATTTTTTATTATTATTTGTATAATACTTTTATAATTGATAAAATAATAAAATTTTGATATTTAATTTTTTAATTCAAATTAATACTTTGAAGATATATTTTTTTTAAATTGTTTATATATAAAAAAATATTGAAATTAATTTTTTTTAATTATATTGTTTTGTAAAAATGTTATATATAAAAAATATTAAAATTAAAATAGTTTTTAATTATATTGTTTTTTTAAATTAAAATGGAGATAAATTTGGCTAGGGTTATTGGTTTTGAAGGGCATTATTTTGAAGATGCTTAATTATAGTTATTTTAAGGGTTGGTATGGCCTAGGGTGAGTATCATCTTTGAATGATTTGCACACCTTAGATATCCCATGTTCGGGTACCAAAACCACAAACACATTAACAAAAAAAGTTGATTTTTTTATCACTTTTCTCTTTTAAGATTATTAATTTTTTTAATTTTATTAAATAATTATTATTATTATTTAAATTGAGTAAATGTTGTAATATAGGAAAAATCTACATATGTATTAATTACAATAAAATGTTTTAAAAAAATTATATATGTATTAATTACAATAAAATGTTTTAAAAAATTTATAAGTAAAAGTATGACTTTTTCACTTATGGTAATTTAGGAAAAACTATTTTTTAAATTAAGTAAATGTTGTAAACTTAATTTAGGAAAATATACATACATATTAATTGCAATAAAATGTTCTAAAAACTTTATAAGTGAAAGTATGGTTTTTTCACTTATGGTAATTTAGAAAAAAAAATGTATATGTATTAATTACAATAAAATGTTAATAATAATAATAATATAATAAAAAATATAATGTATT
>JZKD02S0224557.1:238890-274625 GCA_000966675.3 Picea glauca
GGACGTTAATCATCATCATCATCATCATCATAACCATTAACATGTACAACTTGTCAACGTTATAATTTCTAACCCCTATAGCATGATCTATATAATCCCTTATTCCTAACCCTTGACTTCTATAGTCTAAGTCCAAACACATATAACCACTTTACTCATATATAATGTCATTCTTAATCTCGATATAAGATATTACCCCTAACACATACATATCTATAACTCTAACCCGTAAACCTTATTAATTCCAATGCATAACCCTTATAACCATAAGCACTATCCCTCCTAACCCTTTATCCTTAAACCTTATTACTCCTATAGCTATAACAAATATCTCTCATAACATTTTATGTAACCACTAGAAACTAAGCCATATGACCCATATTACCTATACCCCTATAATTCCACTAACCCATATTAACTTGTAATATAACCTTAAATCCCTATAAAATTTAATCTTATTATTGTGAATCCATAACCCTTACACCTATAACTTCTCACTTTAATTATCAATCACTAAAACTTGTAACCCCTAAAACCTAATATATGTAATTGTCACGCATTTGACATATGAACCTTAACTAACCTCTATAATCCCTTATTCCATAACACTACGACTTGTAACCCCTATAATCCCTTACAACTAACTCATAATCCCTAATCCATTTAACTTTTATCACCCCCAGCCATTATGACCCTTAATATAAAACCCATTACATCCATATCGCCTAATTATTAACAACTATAAATCCTAACACTTATACTAACTAACATTTCCCTTAATCCCCCATTACATAACCCTTATAATTGCTAAACATTTAACCTCGACTCTTTATAATCCATACAAGTCATAGAACTCCACCTCTATCATGAATTTAACTCATAACTATTACAACCCCTTACTCCCAAATCTCTATAACCTTTATATCCTAAAACCCCAAACACATATAAACCATAATACTCATTGTATATAACCCTTAAATACTATTGTGTATGACCATTAACCCCCATCACCTATATCTTCTATATATTTGAATATAACTCTTACCCCTACAACCCTTGACCCATATAATGATTATTTCCCTTACCTCCATAACCCTTAATCACTATAAGCAATATTACATGTAACACTTATAACCCTTAACACTTATACTTACTAACTCATGTAACTTCTATAATCCACAATCCCTTTAACTCTAAATATGTATAACTTTAAAGCTTGTAACATCTAATCACTTTAACCTATGTATTTCCTAAACTTTATAACCCATTTCCTCTTACCCTTATCCATGAGAATCCTTATATTCTCTAAATCATATAACATATATAACCCTTATTCCCCAAAACTTGTATAATCTTATCACTAGTAACAATTGTAACATTTATCACTCTTAACCCATATACTCCCTAACTTGTAGAGCATTTTTCCAATAGCCTATATAACCACTAAAACCTTAATTACACCTATAAACTCAATTAAACTAATCACAACTTGTATTACATATATAACCAAAATTAACTCTATTTCTAATCTATTTAAACCCTAATTTCTAACCCTTATAATTAATAATATAATTCATAATCAATATAACCCATAAATGCATAACCCATATAACTATCAACACCTAACCCTTAACCCATCAATACCTAACCCTATAACCCATATAACCCTTAATCCTTCTAATATTAAATATCACATGAACTCTCACCCCTAACTCATATAACCCCTAACACCTTAAGTCATAATCCTAAACCCTTTAAAACCTAATATAAATCTATAATCACTAACATTGAAAATATTTCCCCCGATTCCTTTTTCTCCTAATATAAGTTTGTAATACCCAACCATTATAACCTCTATAAACTCTAAACCATATAACATATAATGTTTAACCACTGACATTATGAACACCTAATACTTAATCATTATAACCATCAACAAATTTAACACTTAACCTTTAAATCCTATAACTCATAATCCCTAATATTATGACCCTTATAATAAGTAATATTATCCCTATATTGTCTAACCCCAATAACACCTAGCCCCCACAACTCATTCTAACTTATAACCCTTTTGATCTATATAATATCTAATCGCTTTAACTATTATCGAATATAATCATTAACACCCATGACTCATTGTATAACCAATAAAACCTATAAGCTACAATATTTAACCATGTAACAAATACCCTTATAACCCTTCAAATATAATAATTATAAGACATTATAACTAACCCTTAAAATTAAACCCCTATGTGACCCTTAGTTATTAATCCATAACACTTATAATCCCTCACATTTGTATTTCCACTACCCTTATCACCCCGAGGGCATTTAGTGAAATCATCGGTTCAACTTCTGGTGGATCAAAGGGTGGAGTCAAATTAACTAGTGGTGGTACCTCATCCATGGGGAAACAACTTCCTCCTCTTCAGAAATATCCTCAGACATGGCCATAAAAATCTTATGTTCCTTACACTTGTGCCCTGGAAAATATTTTTCATCACAATTATAGAAAAGACCCTTTAGTTGGCGTTCAACAATTTCTACTTAATTTAATATCTAGATCTTGAGGGGAGTTGCAAGAGGGGAAGGATTGTTGGGTTTAGGGCGAGGAAGAAAGGATGGTTTTTTGGTCTAGGAGGAAACAATTTTGTGTGCTTCCTTGGTTCATTGAGTAGCTTCCAACCAAGTATGAGGTTGTTCCATTAGAACATGGACATGGATTTCATATTTTAGGCCACTGACAAAGCATTCCCAGAAGAAGGCATATGACATGTCATCCATTCTGAAATCCAAGTGCTCAAAGGTGGCGATAAAGTCTTCCATTGTCCCAAACTACTTCAACTTGGTCAAACATCCTAAATGGTGGGTGTTGGAGTCAAAGTGGTCATAAATATCTGCAAGAAACTGTGTCCAAGCAACATAGCCTACATGTTCCTTTCTACACCACTTCCACCATTGCCAACATTCTAGATCTAGATGGAGGATACCATAAGGAAGTTTGACTAAATCATTAGTAATACCATGCAAAGAGAATACATGTTCCATTTGAGTGACCTAGCCTATGGAATTTGAGCCATCAAATTTGTTCACCTCAATTATGGGAAGGCATAGGTATCGAGGAAGGTGGGTGGAATGAGGAACTTAAAAATGGGAAGAGACAGTGTCTTCATGATAGGAAAGTTGTTTATAAGAGGTAGGGTTCAGGGAGAGGCCCATCAATTGGTCGAGTGTGTCTTTGATGTCTTTGATGTTGGCACATTGGTCCTAGAGTATATGAACAGAGGAATTGAGCTTGCTAATGTTGGAATTGAGAGTCTTTATGTCCTCCTTATTTTGGATGTTTTTGGTAATCAAGGTATTGAATTCTTAGGCGTGGGTGGTTTCCATTTGGGCAGAGACAAAAATGGGAAAGTGGGTTCGCACTGGAAAAAATTACAAGTGAGGGTTATCATGGCAGATGGTGAAAATAGAGTAATCAAATGGGATAGGTGGAAAATAAGGGTGTCGGGAAGGATGGGTGGGTCCACAAAGAAAAATTCTAACAAGTGATAGGTACCACGACGATCAGGGTGAAGAGAAGAATCCAATGGGATAGGTCCTGAATAAGGTGGTTGGCACGACCATTATACTATTTTTTTTAAACTTCTATAGAGTTATACTCTGGCCTGAAGAATGCTATAGTGGCATATGGCCCAAATTGTTTACAGGAAAAATTCTATAGGAATTTCACAACCAGAATGCAGGAGGCAAGGTTGCATGACAATATATCTCATATGTTCCTTTTTTGTTTTGTTTCTTTCCCAAGGGTTAGGGTTTACAAGGTTCCTACACACAAGGTTTCTCCCTATACTATAGCTCTTTGATATACATGTGGGTCAAATACTAGTACTTGGCCCAATATATCAAGGCACCAACTAAGGAGGATCGACCATACCCTTAGTCATACTACCCGATTACCAAGGTACTAGAGAGTATCTTCCCAAGTGTTGTTCTTTGTGTCACTATAGCAGTTAGGCGGTCGATCAACTGATCTAGGGATAGTTTCAGAAAACCTAGGGGGCTCCCAATATACCTGCTCGTACATGGGAGTGATGGCCATGTAAATATTATGTCTGATGCGATACTACTCACGGGGTACCAACAAGGGTTACAAAGGTTTCCAACAAGGTGAAACATTTTTTTCTAGACAACCCCGTGAAACTGTCTGTATTTATTGCATGTAGTCTTCTCCACATCAGTTTTACCCGTTGAGTGACATATCGATTTGTGCTTTAAAGACGTTGATAGTACAGGTCTCTACCATGGAAAAAAACATTCCCACAATTTTTGCAAAGGAAAGTGCTATGATATCACTTGTAAGGTACCAAATGTAATGTAATATGCAAAAATAGAAATATTTAGCAAAATACCAATGAAACAACAAAATATTGAGAATAGTAACACCAACAATAATACCTTTATTGGAAGAAAGGGTGAAATCATGTAGGTGGGTAACACTTTTGTGACAATTTGATCTTCAAAAATCCGAAAAACATTGTTTCGACCAAACTAATTTATTTTTTCGGCTGAAAGGTATTTTTTTCGGTCGAACTATTGTTTGGCCGAACACTGGAACATCAAATCAAATGGTACAGTGATGGAACCCTCATTTTTCATGTAGAAATTTAGTCGAACGGATTTTTTCCATCCGGAAATATGTTTTCAGCCAAAAGATATTCAGGTCGAAAACTTGTTTCGGCTGAAAGAACTATTTGGCCAAACTATTCTTTCGACCGAAAGAAGTTTTCGGCCAAAAATGTCTTTCAGCCGAAAAACTATTTATATATTACCCACAACGTTATTGTAACGTTTTTCCCACCTCTTCCCGAGTGAATGATTGTGAGTCATTGTGAGCAGTCTTTGTGTTGGCGCAGAGGGTGTGTTGGCGAGCTCATTCATTGTGTTGACGCGGAGGTTGTGTTGGCGGGCTCGGTCATTGTGTTGGTGGGCACGGTCTTTATGTTGGCGGACGGTTAGTTTATTTTCTTGGCGGTCCGAGCTAGAGGTAAGTTGTTTAATTTAGTTATGATTGTGTTATTTTATTATTATGATTTTGTTGTTTAGATTGTGATTATGTTACAGTGTTTAGATTTCTGTAATTCTGTGTTTTTATAATGTTTTTTCTTAATTGTAATTATGTTTTTTTTATAATTCTATAATGTTGTTTATTAATTTAGTACCGGAGTCTAGCCAAGTCCCCGCGGAAAATAGTCACCCCTAGAGACTCTTCAGTCATACTCTCCATTCAACAGAATCCTCTGAAACTCGCCATATCATTCACAGAGTATTTTTTTCTCTTTGGCAGAGTCTTCCCATTCTTAAAAGAGTCTGAGTCTTCCAACATTAATTTGTAGTATAAGAAGACAAAAATATTAAAAATAGTGTTAAAATCATAAATGAAGAAACGAGAACCAAGCCCGCTATATGAATCCAAATATTCAAATATAAGAAAAGATGACGGCAACCAGCCCCTCAGCGGACGATCGCTCCCCACCAGGACCTTCTCTCCCGCACAGGCCCGAAGAGTCAACGCTCTTCCAACTCCCTCGGGAATTCTTTTCCCACAGTAACACTACCGGCAATCCTCTCTTCGAAAATCGAGAGATCGGATCTCGCGATATTGCGAGACTCGCAACACTACCTTTTGCCGTTCAATCGCCAAGCCCCGAATGCTGATGGTCAACGGTCAACCCTCGGGGTATCGCCATTGATGATGTCAACTACCTGACTTACCAAACCCCGAGAGCTGAGGTGTTGATTCCCCGACGCGATGCCACCTGTATCCCACTATACCTTGTGGCCTCCACTGTCCCGTCACTTCAGGATTTCGTGGATCGTGGACCCATGCTACAAGCGTTCCTTGGTATTGAAACTCCGAACGTCGATGCCCGATTCTCCGACCCCGTGGGATCTCCTGTCACCTATCCCGCTTTAATCAACAGCCCCCCGTTGAATCAGGAAATCGCTACTTGCAATTTCAAAGGGTAAGCTCTTACCTTACCAAACGTCGAATGCCGATATGCGATGATGTTGTGCCTTGCCCCTACACCAAAGGATTAAATGACGTGTAACTTATCCATGAATCCATGGTCATCGGGACTTCGTGAATTCTCCACGACGATTTCAAGTCGTCGATTCTCTTCCTCTTGATAATTCCTTTGTTCCACCACCTTCACCCTGTGTGAAATTCGTCGGGGTCTATTCCCACAACGAATCAAAGGAACTATCCCTCCTGAGCTTTTCCAACTCTGACTCCTTCAGAGGTCTCTCGAGCACACTCTCTGTACTCGAATTTCAACCACTCTCGACAGTGTTTAATTTTTCCCAAGTCTGGTGCACTCACAGTCTCAGCAACCCGGCCTTCCACTTCTCAGACCTCCAGATTTCAATTCTTCCACAAAACCACATATACAGCATATGAAAGAAATAAGTAACAAGAAGTAAATATGCAAAGGCATAATGTCAGCAGCACACAGAGAACAAACACATCCATGGAATTGAACTAAGGCTTCCCTTCTCTCCTTCCCCCAGGTTCACCTCTGAGACTTCAATTTGACCTGCTCTTCACCTGCATGGTTCGAACAACTCAACACAATTCCAATAGAGGAAAATAAGAGTTTAACTGTAGATCCCCTCAACGCAATCTATGCGGAGGAATTCAACTGCACTCTATGCAGGAATCTCCTAGCTCGAACAGAGAAACAAATTGAGACTTATTCTCGCCTCTCTCCTAGATTCCTAATCTGCCATGAAATTGCATATGCAACATATACGGCGAAAGCATAAAAAGAAGCAAGTATGCAACAGCATAATATCAACAATACACAGAGAATAATCACAGCCATGAAATTGAATCAAATCTTTCTATTAATTCAATATCTGTACATGGGGATTCTTCACAAGCTCTCTGCGCTTCTCTTCTTGCTCTCAAATGCTAATACTGAATAATATGTATGCTAATGTTACAATGATACAAAGGAGGGTGTCTATACTCCGATTTCCCTCTTGAAAGCAAAACTGTCTAATCTAGACTTAATTATCTTATCTACCTGCACTAAATCTTATCTACCTGCACCAAATCTAATAAGTGCCTCTGCTACCTAAGGACGAGAGATTATCTGCTCAAGGTCCATTACAATGTACAAGTATGCTCTATGATGAATTCTTTCATTCAAATGGCGGCGCAACAGATATCAAGGTGATTCAAAATTTTGGTGCTGGCGCCATCCAGTTGTCTTTTCTTTCTCCACGCGCTGGCTCGCTTGATGAGGTGTGAATGCTCCTGCATCATACTCCTCGACTCAAAAATATTCATGGGCTCCTGTCCATGAGCTCCTGTACAGTGTGACCATGTTTCAGTATCACTGCCTCTGTCTCCTAGCTCGCATCCTCCACTGGGTGATTCTTCCATTTCACCAGGTATTCAAAATATTGCTTTCTCTTGGTTTTCTAGCCCACTCTCTTCCCCGGTATGCACTCCATATGAGGTTTCTGTGCAACTGGTAACTATTTCTGCCACTGGACCATTTGTTCCTCATCATTTCCATCTCCTGCATCTTCGGCCTTATATGGGTATAAATCCGAAATGTTGAAAATCGGAGATATTTCGATGTCCTCCGGCAACTCAAGCTCATATGCGTTCTCCCCGAATTTCTTCAGGACTCTGCACGGCCCGATATTCTTCATTTTGAGCTTGTTATATGTTCCCCTTGGGAACCTCTCTTTTCTCAAGTGTGCCAGAACCATATCTCCAACTTCAAACTGAAGCTGTCTCTTTCGCTAGTCGGCTCTGCTCTTATACTCTTGGTTCGACTTCTACAGTCCCTGCTTCACCTCCGCGTGAAGTTCTTTCATCGCCTCAGCGAACTCTTCAACCCTCGCGCTGCTAGTTTCAGCCTGTTCTGGCTCCCTGAGCTCAGAAACTCCTCTTGGTTGTGTCCCATACAAAATCTGAAATGGGCTCTTACCTGTACTCTGATTCACCAAATCGTTGTACGTGAATTCTGCCTGTGGTAGGATCTGATCCCAACTAGTGTGATGCTCTGCCACCAGGCTCCTCAATAAATCTCCCAGGCTTCTATTGACCAGCTCGGTCTATCCATCCGTCTGTGGATGATATGTTGAGCTGAATGCCAAGTCAGTCCCCATATTTTTCCATAGCGTCCTCCAAAAATGACCTATGAACTTGGTATCCTGATCTGAGACTATGCTTCTCGGTAATCCATGCAATCTCACAATCTCTTTGAAAAATAAATTGGCGATGTGGGTCGCATCGCTCGTTTTATGACACGGGATGAAGTGTGCCATCTTTGAGACCCTGTCCACCACCACAAAGATGGAATCCACTCCTCTCTGCGTTCTCGGCAATCCCAAAACAAAATCCATACTAATGGCTTCCCATGGCCTCTTGGGTATTGGTAACGGCTGATAGAACCCCGTGTTCTGCTTTCGGCCCTTTGCATGTTGACATATTCTGCATCGGTCAACAAATTGTTTGACATTAGTGCGCATCCCTGGCCAAAAATATGATTCTCTCAGCTTGGTGAAAGTCTTGTCATGCCCGAAATGACCTGTTAATCCACCGCTATGCTTTTCCTTTACCAAACTCTCTCTCATAGAGCAGTCTGGTATGCATAGTTGATTGCCCTTAAACAGCAATCCATCCTGGATCATGAATTCAATCCACGGACTTCTATCCCTGAGAACCAGGTTCTCGGCTGCCTCGTATGCTTCTGCAAAATCTGCATCGCCTGCATACATTTCTTTCAGGTTTTCAAAACCCAAAGTTTTCACTCTGAACTCCTGCAGCAATAAGCACTTCCTGCTCAAGGCATATGCTACCTTTTTAGCAGTCCTCGAAATTTGCTTTATCATGAACGTGAAATTTTGCATGTACTCCACCCATTTCGCATGCTTATGATTCATCTTTGCCTGCTGACTTATGAAATGCAATGCATGATTGTCGTTGTACAGGACGAATTCCTTGGGTATCAAGTAATGCCTCCACTTCTTTAATGCCTATATGATGGCATAAAATTCCTTGTCATACGTGGAGTATTTCAGCTTCACATCATCCAATTTCTCGCTGAAATATGCAACAGGTCTGTCATCCTGACTCAAGACCCCTCCAACAGCATATCCACTAGCGTCACACTTCACCTAAAAGGTCTTCTGAAAATCAGGCAGCACTAGCACTGGCTACTCTGTTATCTTTTGCTTCAGCAGATTGAAGCTCCTCTCAGCCTCCGCTGTCCATTGAAAAAATTTATGCCGCTTCTTTACAGTGTCCATCATTGTGGTGCTAATTCCACTGAAATTTCGA
This sequence comes from Picea glauca, assembly GCA_000966675.3. Lineage (NCBI taxonomy): Eukaryota > Viridiplantae > Streptophyta > Pinopsida > Pinales > Pinaceae > Picea > Picea glauca. The sequence goes on from JZKD02S0224557.1 coordinate 248,261, forward strand.
ATGAACTTCCTGTAGAAACTAGCTAAACCATGAAATCTCCTTACCTCGAAAACATTCCTCGGCGATGGCCAATTCCTGATCACTTCAACCTTCTCAGGATCCATCTTCAATTCATTCGCCAATATTACAAAACCCAGATAGATGAGTTTTGTCTGCATGAAGGAACACTTCTTCAAGTTGATTAGAAGCTTCTCCTACTGTAACCTTCTCATTACTATGGATAGATGCTTCAAGTGTTCAGCCTTGGTCTTGCTGAAAATTAAAATATCATCCAGGTATACAACCACAAATTTTCCAATGAATTCTCGCAGGACTTCATTCATCAGCCGCATAAATGTTCTCGGCGCATTTGTTAACCCAAACGGCATTACCAGCCATTCGTACAAACCCTCATTTGTCTTGAATGTGGTCTTCCATTCATCTCCCTCTCTCATCCGGATCTGATGATATCCGCTCTTGAGGTCTATCTTTGAAAAATAATTTGCCCTGCTCAGGAAATCCATCAAGTCGTCCATCCTCGACAGTGGAAACCTGTACCTGATGGTGATCTTATTTATCGCCCTGGAGTCTGTACACATCCTCCAGCCTCCATCCTTCTTCGGACTCAGTACTATCGGAACAGCACATGGACTAAGACTTTCTCTCACCAGTCCTTTGTCCAGTAAATCTTGCACCTGCCTTTTGACTTCCTCATTCTCCTGAGGTGTCAACCTGTATGCTGCCTTATTTGGCAAACTTGCCCCGGGTATGAGGTCAATATGGTGACTCACACTCCACACCAGTGGAAATGAACGAGGTAGTTCATCCACGATGATATCAGCGAACTCTCCCAGCAGTTGTTGAATTTCTTCTGGCAAGTCATCCACTCTTGTGCTTGTCAGGATAACTCTCGGTTTCCTAACAACAAAGAATTGTGGATCTTCATCCCTCTCCAGCTATGTGAGAAGCTCCTTCCCACTCATAAGAAGTATCGTGCTGCTAACCTTCGGTTTCACCACCTTATCTTTTATCGGCAGCAGTTTATGAATTCTCCCATCCTTCTCCAAGGTGTGTTTGTTCATCCTCCCATCATGAACAACATTTCTATCATATTGCCATGGTCTACCCAGCAGTATATGACACACGTCCATGGGAATGACATCGCACAGAATCTCATCATGATAATTCTCAATTTTAAATTTAACTAAGCATTGTTTAGTGACACTTACCCGGTGTCCTTTCTGTAACCACGAGACTTTATGCGGACTCGGGTGCTTAGTTGTTGTCAGCTCCAATTTATCCACCATATCGGTTGAAACGAGATTATCGGTGCTCCCACTGTCAATTATGACCTTGCATTTCCTGTCCTTGGCTATACAAGCCATCCTGATCAGTCTGCTCCTCTGCAATGAGCTTTCCACCTCCTTCTCAGGTGTCAAAAGGATTTTTTCCATTCCAAGTGATCTTCCGATGTCTGCATCTTCGCTCTCAACGTCTTGCCTCTGTGCCTCAGCGACGTGAGTTTTTCCTCTGTCCACTTTCCTCTCTGGATAGTCCATGTCTTTGTGGTCGTCTTTACCACATGTAAAACACGTGATAACTCCTCCTCGACCTCTGCCTCGACCTCGGGTACGAGGAAATGTGTTCACATCAGCATATCCTCCTTGTTGATCATCTTGCTGCCTCCTCGGCTCAGCAATTTGTTGCCTTTGCTGTGAGGTCCCACCTCTTTCAGCCTTTCCCTGAGGCCTCTTCCAATCCTCTTTGGGCTTCTGTGTTTTCTCTTGGGCAACTGTCTTGCCTCTGGGCTGGCTTCTGCCTCGCCCCCGCTGTCCTTGCTTGCGGCTCAGCTTCTCTTTGGATTTTAAAGCCATCTGGTATGCATCCTCAATGGTTCGGATGGTAACCATGCTCAATTCATCCTGAATGTCATACCTCAGCCCATTCAGGTACCTTGCCACCTTTTCATCATCACTCTCCCAGTGACCAGCCCGAATGTTGAGCCTGTAGAATTCTTCGGTGTATTCCTTCACCGTCATCATCTTCTGTCTCAGGTTATGCATGCGCCTGAACAAAGTGATCTGATAATCTCTGGGAATGAACTTCGCTTTCATCTTTGCGATCATCCTGTCCCAGCTTTTGATCTTTTGTTTGCCTTTGGAATGTCTGTCTGCCTGCAGCTCGTCCCACCATAAGGCTGCATGTCCTTTCAACTTAGTGACAGCATGTCTCACTTTCTTATCCTCTTCGATATCTTTGTAATCAAAGTAGGTGTCGAGTGCTCGGATCCAATCCAGCAACTCTTCTGCATTCAGACTCCCCTCATAGACGGGAATGTCCATATTCATCTTCGAGCTCATCCTCGAAATGGATCTGATCAGCTTTTCTGTTGATGAGTCTTCTTCCGCGACCTCTTCGGCGTCATGTCTAGCTTCCTCTTCTACTTCGGAATCACTGAACTCTACTGCACCAGCTCCGCATCTCTATGCAGTCTCCATCTCCTCAAGCCTCGCTCGAAGATCTCGCACCTGGCGCTCCATTTCAGGATTACCTGTTTGTCTACCCCTTCTTTGGGCGTCCATGTCTTCACATTCAAGTGACTTCCTTTCCCGTCTCGGCGGCATGGTGAATCTCTCCTCTGCTTCAGAAAGAAAGAGTCTTCTCGCTCTGATACCACTCTGACGCAAGTCATGTGTATCAGAGTGCTTCACCTTTCTCCTTCCCTTCTCTTGTCTAAGATATACAGACTAGAGTTCAAAGCTCTAATACCACTCTGACGGCAACCAGCCTCTCAGCGGACGGTCGCTCCCCACCAGGACCTTCTCTCCCGCACAGGCCCGAAGAGTCAACGCTCTTCCAACTCCCTCGGGAGTTCTTTTCCCACAGTAACACTACCGGCAATCCTATCTTCGCAAATTGAGAGATCAGATCTCATGATATCGCGAGACTCGCAACACTGCCTTTTTCCATTCAAATCTCACGATTTCAAAGGGTAAGCTCTTACCTTACCAAACGCCGAATGTCGATATGCGATGACACTGTGCCTTGCCCCTACACCAAAGGATTAAATGGCGTGCAACTTATCCATGAATCCATGGTCGTCGGGACTTCATGAATTCTCCACGACGATTTCAAGTCGTCGATTCTCTTCCTCTTGATAATTCCTTTGTTCCACCACCTTCACCCTGCATGAACTTCGTCGGGGTCTATTCCCACAATGAATCAAAGGAACTATCCCTCCTGAGCTTTTCCAACTCTGACTCCTTCAGAGGTCTCTCGAGCACACTCTATGTACTCGACTTTCAACCACTCTCGACAGTGTTTAAGTTTTCCCAAGTCCAGTGCACTCACAGTCTCAGCAACCCGGCCTTCCACTTCTCAGACCTCCAGATTTCAATTCTTCCACAAAATCACATATACAGCATATAAAAGAAATAAGTAACAAGAAGTAAATATGCAAAGGCATAATGCCAGCAGCACACAGAGAACAAACACATCCATGGAATTGAATTAAGGATTTCCTGCTCTCCTTCCCACAGGTTCACCTCTGAGACTTCAATTCGACCTGCTCTTCACCTGCACGGTTCAAACAACCCAACACAATTCCGATAGAGGAAAATAAGAGTTTAACTGTAGAGCCCCTCAACGCACTCTATGCGGAGGAATTCAACTGCACTTTATGCAGGAATCTCCTGGCTCGAACAGAGAAACAAATTGAGACTTATTCTCGCCTCTCTCCCAGATTCCTAATCTGCCATGAAATTGCATATGCAGCATATACGGTGAAAGCATAAAAAGAAGCAAGTATGCAACAACATAATATCAACAATACACAGAGAATAATCACAGCCATGAAATTGAATCAAAGCTTTCTATTAATTCAATATCTGTACATGGGGATTCTTCACAAGCTCTCTGCGCTTCTCTTCTTGCTCTCGAATGCTAATACTGAATAATCTGTATGCTAATGTTACAATGATACAAAGGAGGGTGTCTATACTCCGTTTTCCCTCTCGAAAGAAAAACTGTCTAATCTAGACTTAATTATCTTATCTACCTGAACTAAATCTTATCTACCTGCACCAAATCTAATAAGTGCCTCTGCTACCTAAGGACGAGAGATTATCTGCTCAAGGTCCATTACAATGTACAAGTACGCTCTATGATGAATGCTTTCATTCAAATGGCAGCGCAATAGATATCAAGGTGATTCAAAATTTTGGTGTTGGCGCCATCCAGTTGTCTTTTCTTTCTCCACGCGCTGGCTTGCTTGATGAGGTGTGAATGCTCCTGCATCAAAAGACCTGTGTATTTAAGCCCACATTCAACTATAAGCAAAAACCTGTTAACCATTAGGAAAGAAGTCTATTTAAGAAAGAACCAATTAACCTGTTAACCATTAGGAAAGCAGTCTATTTAACCTGTTAACCATTAGGAAAGAAGTCTATTTATGCAAAAACCTATTAAGCATACTATTTAAAATGTTAACCATTAGGAAATAAGTCTATTTAAGCAAAAAACTATTAAGAAGTCTATTTAACCTGCTAACCATTAGGAGAGTAGTATATTTAAGAAAAAATGTGTTAAGCAGTCTATTTAACCTCTTAACCATTAGGGAAGTAGTTTATTTAAGCATTCAATGAGGAAAGCAGTCTATTTAACCTGTTAACCATTAGGAAAACAGACTATTTAAGAAAAAACTTGTTAACCATTAGGAATGCATTATGTTAACCTGTGTATAGAAGGAAAAAGAAGTCTATTTAAGCATGCATTATTGTACCATTAGGAAAGCACATAATGGAGTTTTAGATGATGTTCTACTTCTATGTTAATCTGTTCATTTTGTGTGATACTTCTTGGCCATAGGGTTGGGCCCTCGGGGCCAAGTCACAGTCCACTGGACTGTGACTTGGTTGTGGGGGCCAGCCCTGTGGCCAAGCAGTGGGCACGCCAAGGCTGAATAGTGTGCCCAAAACCTTTAAGTTTCATTTTTATTTATAATTTATTTTTAACTGTAATTTTCAAGTTTAAAATTTAATTTATATGCAGTCTATAATTTTAATTGTAATTTTTAATTTCAATTGTAAATTTTAATATTTTATTTTCATTTTAATTTTAATTTTTAATGTAAATTTTAAATTATATGGCTATCCAAGCCATGGGCACGCCAACGGCTTGGCCACATGGCTAGGCCCCTGTGGCCAAGTCACATTCCACTGGACTGTGACTTGGTCGCAGGTTCAGCCCTATGGCCAAGCCGTGGGCATGGCAAGGTTGAATAGTGTGATGTTGTACACCCTAGTAAACCGATTTAACAACAAAATTATTCAAATGTCATTTGGGTTGCCTTGTATATTAGCAGTTTTCCACTTAATCTAACTAATTTGAAATGTTTCAACTAATTTCTTAATTTATTATTAATTTGCAATTAGTTGAACTAAATCATCTAAAAATAGATATAGATATGAGTAACTATTTGATCTGTTTTCGAACTATTTGATGAACTTGTGATTAGTTTGTGTAATTGTTCAAAATATTACATTCTGATTACAAAAAAGTTATAAAATTTTGTGCATAAATGTGTTATATAGTTTGGTACAGGTAGAAGAAATATTTATGTTTATTTCAAATTTGTTAATATTTGTACATTTTGATTATAAGTGTTATAAAATTCTGTGCATAAATGTGTTATCTAGTTTGGTACAGGTAGAATAAATCTTTATGTTTATATTTATGTTTATTTTCAATTTGTTAAAATTAGTATTTAGATTTTAGATTTGATATGTGCACATTTGTTTTTGTCCAATTTAGATTTAAAGACAATATTTTATTGATTGGTAATAGTTCTCGTCTATTAATTGACCACGTAATTTATTAAGTGGTTTAATTCAAATAAATTTATGCATAGAAATATTTATCATTCTTTCGGTTATATTCAAATATTATCCGGCGAACATCATTTTAATCTTTTTAATAAATTATATTTCTTGTAAATATAAATTTGTTAGATCAAATTATACGTGCACAAACAATAAATTTATAAACAATATGGAATTACTTGAAAATGGGAATTTGATATAGGCATTAATAAATAATTTATAAACAATATGGATTTAGTTAATTTGATGTAGACATTTCACAATCAAATATTAAGTTTTTAAATTTCATATACACATTTAACAATCAAATATTAAGAGTAAGCATTTAAGTGATTACTCTGTGCTTGAGCAGTCGGCCGACGAATCTACTATCTTTCACTACGGTGTTAAAGACTTAGATTCAAATGCCCTGTTTTTCTGTGCATAGACAATCTCTTATTAAAATTGGTTGTGACTTGGCCACGGGGGCGAGCCCTATGGCGAAGCCATGGGTACACCCATGGCTTGGCCATATGGTTGGCCCCTCGCGACCAAGTCAAAATATGGATTTAGTTAATTTGATATATACATTTAACAATCAAATATTAAGTTTTTAAATTTGATATAGACATTTAACAATCAAAAGAATAGAGTAAGCATTTAAGTGATTAGTATGTGCCTGAGCAGTYGGYCAGGAGYCGAATCTACTGTCTTTCACTCCGGTGTTAAAAACATAGGTTCAAATTCCCTRATTTTTTGTGCATAGATAATATCTTATTAAAATTGGCTATGAGTTGGTTGTGGGGGGCCAACCCTGGTTGGCTCCTCGCAACCAACTCACAGCCAATTTCATAAAAAATTCAAACTGTGGACAACTTTTTATTTCAAATGTTTTGTATTTTATAAAAATTTCAAATCTTTASGAATTCAATTTATAAATTCATTTTTACATATGTAATATTAGAGTATCATAAGTTTCTTACAATGCCTTGTTTACTGTTAAATTATATTAACTCTTTCGTAAGTTATGTTGTTTTCAATATTTTAAGTTGTGTTGTTTTCAATCTTTTTGCACTTGATGCTACAAAACATTGGTTATAGGTTTTAATAATGTGAATCTAGATTATTAAATGTATTCAAAATATTTTGATGATATAAAATATCAAGGTTGTATGGTTTTAATAAAGTAAGTAGATTATAAAGTTTACTAAAAATATTGAGGATATTGAAGGAGTCCTACACATGAAATGATGTCCTTATTAGATGAGATTCTCATATTATAAATAAAATCCATGGAATCCCTTGATCTATAACACCTTGAATACCATTGCACCACTTCTCAACAAGTGAATGCATATGGTATGTTTGTTGCATGTACAAGGATAAAATTCCCTCAATCCCTTAGACACCTTGCATTTACGAATGTTAATTTTCCCAAGGAGACAATTCCTTTGATTGTTGATGCAAGGAAAATAACATGGAATGTATTTCATCCAACCACACTACTTTAGGCATAGATGGCCCTATTGTAACGACCCCGTCGTTACAGCTACAAGCGAAGCAGAAGTGAAAATATATATATATATATATATATTTGGGAAAGAAGGCGATGAAGAAAACAGTTTAACCACACCACTAACGACGAACGCAAGCACGCAGTCCAGGAAATAGGAAACTATGACTCCACACACTGGCACAAGGGAAGCTGGGTGAAACATGTGTAGAACAACAAGGAGGAACGACTACTGGTGAAACATGCATAGAACAAAAAGGAGGAACGACTACCTGCTTGACGCAAACAAGACACGCCTAGAAGCTAAGGGACAACATCCCCCTCCCATCACAACGGCCTTGACGAACAAAACTAGAATCTCAAGGCATGCGAACCAAATGCATGAAGGCGTTCCACCCATGCACCAAAATAAACTTACAACGCTTGACAATACTCACACAGAACGCACTAACTCTGGCCAAGTTCTCATTCGTCGTTATCCAATAGGGTGCACCATGATCCCCTCATCAGGAATCATGTCGTCCCTAGGTGATATATGTGTCAATAAACTTGGCACCACACATCCTATCTGGACTAAGGACTCTAGATAACTCTAACGCACTAGGAGCTGAAAGTTGAAAAGAAGGCTACACACATACCCCAAGCAACGGGTCGCCCAGATGAAATATGACTACAATCAAGGAAAGGCACGAGCTTAAACACGACCTCGTCAAGAACCCAACCCCTTTTTCAATTCTAAACTGGTCAATACTTATGATCTAAATTAGCATTAAATATAGATCTAATTTAACCAGTCTGAAATACAAATAGTCAATGATTTACAAACCTAACTTAACATGAAATACAAATTTAATTTAGAGAGTCTAATTTACCAAATTAAACAATAACTATATATCAAATTAACTTAATCACATATCTAAATTAGCAAGTCTAAATGACTACTATTCAATAATGTGCAAGGTTAAATAAACCTTAAGTGTAATCTAATTTGCAAGTCTAAATGACATTTTAGACAACAATTACAAATCAATCTACCATTAATACAATCTAACTCAGCAACTAACAATTGTATAACACATTAACAACAAGACAATGTATACATTACAAGATATAAATGCCATATAATTCAAGCTACACATTACCAGAAAAGTCATTATACATTCAATGAGAATTAATGCCATATACATTCAATGAGATTTACTACCATATGCATTCAATGACATTTAATGTCAAATTCGTCTAATGAGATTTAATTGTTATATGCCTGATCATATTTAATGTCATTCAGAGATTCAATGCTTAAATGATATCCTACAGCCATAATTATCATTGCTAATTAAAAATAGATGGAAGTTTTCCAGAACCATAATGCCAATTATTAATGTTGTCAAGAAAAAGTAAAAAAAAAACTCAGGGGTAAGAACGCCGAAGCAATTAGTTAGTTGTCTAGTAAAAATTTCTAAATTCGTTGTCATCAACATGGAATCAATTAATGGGTTGTCTAAAATACAGGGAAGATATCGTTGTCTGAAAAGATATGGCTTTTAAGTGAAAACAGAAGCAAGAGTTTAACCGGAAAATTGACATTGTTCACTGTCTAATTAATGATTTAATCAAATATAAAATCTAGCTAATTGTTGTCATGTGGTTAGCGGTTGTAAATTCAGGATTACTGCCCACGCCACAATTCGCTTCCCACCAACAATGCTACCTAAAACCCAATCTCTATCCGATGATATCAGCAGTTACAACCATACCCATTCTCAAAACGCAGAGGTAATTATAATCCAGCGTGTAATTAAGTTGGTGTCATGTTGAAGGAAAATGAAACTAAATCCAATTTCTGACATGTCAATGTAAAATCACAGTCAAGGGGGTAAAATCACAGTCTTTGTAAGTAAGTGTAAAATCACAGGCTTGGTAAGTAAATGTAAAATCGCAGGCTTGGTAAGTAAATGTAAAATCGTAGTCTTGGTGAGTAAATGTAAAATCACAGTCTATGTAAGTAAATGTAAAATCACAGTCAATGTAAGTAAATGTAAAATCCAAGTCAAGTAAAAAAAACGCAGAGCGATAAGTTCAGGCATTGAAAACGCCTTCATAGTAGCAAAATGTTGAGAATAAAGGCCAGCTAGATGTAGGAAGAAGCCCGACAAAAATCGCCCTCACACAGATTAACATGCAAACAAAATCATCATCCCAACAACGCATTCTCAATTGACTTCACACATTATAGTGAAGAGGTAAAACCCAAGCAGAGAATATTGCCATTAAAAAAACACAGCACAAAGTTAAGTAGTCAGGGAGGTAATACAACGCAGAGCTAAAATTTTCAGCAACATTTAAAAAAAATGCAGAGTTAAGTCGTAGAGCAAGGCAGACTAGAAGTAAGGAAAAATGCACAATAAATCACCAGGAGAAGCATTAGAACTCAGCCTTGAATGATTACCAGGGAGGGCATTAAACGCAGGGATCAACGCAAGGGTCATAAGCGGTTCGTTGTGGGAAGAAAAAACACCACAGGTGCAAGACAATTACTCAACCAGAAACAATCAACAGGGTTAGAAGGTTGGGCAGAAACATCCTTCATTCATCATCCATGCACAAAAAAGCAGGGCATTTAGATCTATAGGTCTATTAACTTCGAAGTGACGATCGTCGATCCGGCTCCTAGTCGACTACTCAGGCGTGGACTGATGAGCTAGGGATGAAGGTGAAGAAAAAGTGCAAACTCATCACAAAGAAATAAAACCATAGGATGGTCACAACATGCAGGGAATCAATCAACAACAAGCTTAAGGCTGTGGGGGAGATTCAGTTATCAATTAAAATGATGGGTCAATAATTTTTTTTACCCAATTAAATTACAGAAATAAAAGCGTAAAGTATACTAATAGTCTACCCTGCAGAAATAAAAGAAGCATACCATAGCCCAATTCACATGCTCTGAGTTATTTTCTCGCACGCTCCATGCAGCTCTCGCTTTCCGACCGATGAGACTTCATTAGTACCTCCCAGCCAACACTAGGGGTACTCTTCTTCCCCCTTACCCCCCCCCGAGCCGCAAAGGGGCCATGCACACTAAAACAAAGAGAAGCTAGCTCCCAACTTGCCTCGCAAGGCCAAGCTACCACTCCTCACCGAGTTGGGTATCCCAACTCCCACAAGCTAAGTCAATTAAGTCTAAAATTTTGTAGTGTAACATTACGCATAACAGAAAAGATCCATCATCCTTCTCCTCCCTCCATTATATAGAGTTCCCAAGTCCTTTACTTTCCCACATTCCCATTTAATTTATTTTTCAACAATTTAATTCATAAAATCCTCCCCGTACTTGTGGCACCCATCCCCTTCATTGCACCATAAATTAATTTCATTAATTAATTAATTACTCCTATTTCCCTCACCCACCTAAAGGAACTCCTAGAATCACTCCTAGGTGTCCCCATATTCCCTTACAAGTTTTAATGACTTCCCCCCTTACTAATTTACTAGTTGAATTTAATTTAGAAGTTCTTAAATTCTAGATACCTTACTAAGTTAGACTTTCTGCTTTTTCCTTGTGTATCCCCTTTCTTTTTATGTTTCCCACTTTTTCCTAGTTTCCTAATTCTTTTATATACCCCTCTTTCCCTTTTATTTAAAACTCAAATTGGCATGTGTATAAAATTAACTTTTTCCCCTTTTCCTTTTTAAATAAAAAAAATATTATTAGCATAGTGACAAAACATCATTTCCATTTTTCCCCCTTTTAAATTTTTATCCCTAAAATAAAATTTTTTATATAAATTAAAAGAATTATTTACCCACTTCTCGACACATGATTAAACATGATTATCATTATTATTTATTTATGTTTATTTTTATTCTTATATAAATAGATAAAAAAAAAAATATCACTTAGACCTAGACTTTATTGTCCTAGGCTGGGAGACATTTTATTAGGGGAAATGTTTTAAATATTTCTTATCACGTTATTCATCCTAAGGCCATCTAGGTTTATCCATTTATTAATTAACAACACGACGTTCCCTTTAGGACGCACTAGGTGATCCAAGGGTGTCACTCGCCTCATTTTGTTTCCCTTGTGTGATGTGCCCTTCAGGACGCACTACGTGCTCCAAGGGTGCCACTCGCCTCTTTCCATTTTTCTTGTGTGACATGCCCTTCAGGATGCACTACGTGCTCCAAGGGTGCCACTCGCCTCTTGACTAACTTTGTAGATATCAAAAACCCCTGGAGTCAATACTCTGCCAGGTGATCTTGTGCGAGACTAAGGGCCTCTAAGGAATAAGGCCCCTGCCTTATTGCACACCCTTTAGAATCATCGTGAGCGACTATCGCAGTCGACCCTCACGACATCGTGGGTCTTCTCAAACTAGGTAATCGTTAACCTACAGTTCGAGCCATGGCGAGAGTGCTAGTAGGATGTGGCAGGGTTGTTGTCCACACCTCTCCCTCAATGTCTCTGGTAGTCGTGCGTGACCCCTCTACTCCATGTGTGAGTCTAGTCGGCAAGCTATCGTCAGCCTGCATCATCAATGAATCATGTCATATATAGTATCCATAATCATATCATCTAATCAGATGCACAAATTTCATATATACAACAATCAAACCCCCAATAGACCACTCCCCGACTCAATCTGGAGTCCAAGGGGTTTCATCGATGCCTCTGCATCCTCGAGGCCCAAAATCCTGCACACTCAGGAAAACTGAGTCAATGACACCTGTTTATGTCAATACAGCAAAATAACATGTCATCAATTCATAACGCCTTATAATCATAATCAAATGCCCAATAGTATAATAATCTGGATCACTTGCAAGCAAGTGTCCTCAAAGAATAAGTTCACTCAGTGCGCGCAAGAGAGGGATGTTACATACACCCCCTCTTGGTCTAAAATTTGTACCGAAGTTTCATAGTATATAAGTGTTGAAATAATGTGTATCACTGTAACATAAGTCTATCTATCAAACAAAAATGGAAACGGTTGGCGCATATCATATGCGTCCTCCCGTGTCATCGAGTGCGGACTAGAGTTGTCCCACTGGACCTTGACCTGATCTATTGTTCGATGTCGTAGTTGTTGAATGCAATTATCCAGGATGCAAATCGGATCAGCCATGAGTGCCCCCTCTTCCGATACCTGCAAGGAGCTCATGTCAATAACATGTGTAGGATCACTAATATAATGTCTCAAAACAAATACATGAAAACCATCGTGCATACGCCTCAAAGAATCAGGCAAGGCTAGTCGATAGGCCATGGGCCCTTTCTTTCCACGATCTTGAAAGGTCCCATGAACCTTGGTGATATTTTATCTCCCCTTCCAAACTTGATTGAACTCTTATACGTTTTTACCCGCAAGAAGGCTCGATCGTCAAATTTGTAACTACGGTCGACACGGTGCGCATCAGCATAACTCTTATGTCGATCCTGCACTTACTTAATCCTTTGTCTTATCATTCGCATTTTCTCTTCCATTTCTTGGATCACTTCTGGTCCCACCAAGAACCTATCCTCAAGTCAATCCCAACTCAAAGGCGTCTGAAACAGTCGCCCATACAGGAACTCGAAAGGCACCATCTTAATGGTGCTTTGGTAACTGTTGTTATAAGAAAATTTTACCAGTGGCAAGAATTATTCCCAACACTTTTGTTGGTCCATCACGTACATGCGCAACATGTCCTCCAAGGTCTGGTTCATTCATTCGGTCTTCTCGTCAATCTCCAGGTGATACACAGTACTAAATTTAAGATGGGTTCCTGAGGCCTCTTGGAAACTAGTCCAAAATCTTCTAGTAAACATTGATCCTCGATCGGATATAATCATCTTAGGCACGCCATGCAGCCTCACAATCTCACTGATGAAAACTCTAGCTATGTCAGGTGTCTGATACGTCATACACACAGGATTAAAATGAGCACTCTTCGTCAGAGTATCGACTACTATGAAAATTGAGTCGTGTCTCCTTGCCTTCAGTGGCAATCCAAAAATAAAATCCATCGAAATGACCTCCCATTTCAATTCCAGAATAGCGTGTGGTTGTAGTAATCCTATTGGATGTCTATGTTCATCCTTTACCTACTGACATTCTAGGCATCTGGCCACATAGTTGACTATGGCTTCCTTCATTCCTTTCCAGAAGAATAAGGGTTTAAGGTCTGCCCTCAACTTCGTGACTCCCGGGTGAGCCATGTATACTACTCTATGAGCCTCGTTTAGGATCAAGCTCCTCAATTCGTCATTCGGTGGTACGTAAATCCAATTTTTAAACCTCAATAATCCATCGTCATCAAATGTAAATCCTTCAAATCTTGGTACCATCATTATGTTTTGTCCGATAAAATCCTTGACCTATTTGTACCAGTCATCGTCATGTTGTAAAGTTAGAATATTTTCACGTAGATTCGTCTGAAGAGGAAACACCAAAAAGATGTTTGGTCTCCAACTCAATGCATCGGCCACTCGGTTCACGGTTCCTTTTATGTAAGAAATCTCAAAATCATACTCGCTAAGCAGTTTTGACCAATACCATTGTCGCGCGTTCAGATCGCTTTGCGTAAATATGTGTTGTAGTCCACAGTCCTTCATCCTTAGTTCAAATTTTCATCCAACTAGCTAGTGTCTCCAAACCTTCAAGGCATAAACAATGGCTAACAACTCCAAATCGTGTGTCACATAGTTCTCCTTGTGCCTTCTCAGTTTCCTAGAGATGTAGGCGATCACTCGACCGTCTTGCATCAAGACTCCACCTAATCCTTCCTTGGACGCGTCAGTGCATACCAAGAAGTATGCATCCATGTCAGGGACCTTTAGTATCGGTGTTGTTTTCAACAGCTCTTTGAGCCTCTCAAATTATTCTGCGCATTTTTCAGTCCAAATAAACTTCTTGTTATTCTTCTGCAATTTCGTGATCAGATTTTCTATCTTTGAAAATCCCTCGATGAACTGTCGATAGTATCTTGCTAAACCCATGAAGCTACGCACTTCCAAGACATTCATCGACATAGGCCATTCCTTAATAGCATCAACCTTTGTTGGATCCATGGCGATACCTTCGTTAGAGATGACATGCTCTAAGTAGTGAATCTCTAAAGGTCGAGTAGTGAATGCTCTAAAGGTCCCATGTCATGGACCTTTAGTATCGGTGTCATTGTCAACAGCTCCTTGACCCTCTGAAATGATTCTATGCATTTCTCGGTCCAAACAAACTTATTTCTCTTTTTCTACAATTACGTGATCGGATTTTCTATCTTCGAAAATCCCTCTATGAACCATTGATAGTATCCTGCTAAACCCATGAAGCTACGTACTTCTAGGACATTCGTCAGTGCAGGACATTTCATAATAGCCTCAACCTTTGTTGTATCCATGGTGATACCTTTCCCAGAGATAACATGCCCTAAGTAGTGAATCCTCGATTGATAAAATGAGCATTTGGACAACTTCCCATATAATTTGTTCTCTCGCAGACACTATAGTACCAAGCGCAAGTGCTCGTCATGCTTCTCCATCGTCCAAGAGTAAATAAAAATATTGTCAATGAATACTTGGACAAACTTGTCCAAGTAATCATGGAACACCTCGTTCATCAAACTCATAAATACCCCTGGGAAGTTTGTCAGTCCAAACGGTAAAACAGTAAACACGTAATGTCAAAACCTCGTCTTAAAGGCGGTCTTAGGGACATCATCCTCCTTGATTCGTAACTGGTGATACCCTAATCACAAATCGATCTTGGAGAATATTGTCACCCCCTTCATCTGATTGAACAAATCATCAATCCTCAGCAACAGATATCGATTCTTGATCATTGCCTTTTTCAATTGATGGTAGTCAATGCAGAGCCTCCACGACCCATCCTTCTTTCGTATGAAAACAACAGGTGCACCCCACAATGACACACTTGGATGTATCAGTCCCAGGTCTAGCAACTCCTTCAGTTTCATTCTCAACTCTTTTAACTCCGAGGTCAACATGCTATAAGGCGTTCTTACTATCAGTTCAGTCCTCGATTTCTGGTCTATGGTAAACTCCAATTCCCTCTCCGGTGAAATTCTAGGTAACTCCTCTGGAAAGACGTCTACAAACTCTCCCACCACCGGAATGTGTTCTAGACCTTCCGCTACTCCCTTTTCATTTAACGCAAGGATCACATAAATCTTACATCCCTTACACATTCTCTTCTGTAGCTGCAAGGAAGAGATGAACCTCAGGGAAACTCCCTGGTTCTGTCCTACAATCATGCGTCTGTTTCCCTCATCATCAACCAAGCTCAACCATTTTGTCTTACAGTTGAGTATTGCCTCATGTGATTCCAACCAGTTCATATCGATCATGACGTCATAATATCCTAAGATCGTGACGTACAGGTTGGCCCTGGTGACAAACTCTCCCAGGTGGAGGGTATAGCCCGTAACCTTTCCTCCAACCTTTTGTTTGGCTCTTGAAGCCATCTCTATGAAGATAAACTCATCATGTTTGAATGCCTTGCCCAAATCTCCCATGGTAGTGGGTCTGGCTTATCCAGACACTCTAGTCCTCTCCACTGGGCAGTCGCGCTGGTAGTGTGGCTCCCCACACATCTAACACCCCTTATTTGGTCCAGTACTCCTAGTACCTCAAGTAGAAGATGACAGCCCACCAGCCTAGAATCCTTGTCTTTTATGTTGAACAGGCCTAAACTGTTGTTGATGCGGTCGACGTTGTTGCTGATGCAGTGGTCCTCGGTAAGGAGTCCGTTGTTGAAGCATTGGCCACCAAGGTGTATTGAAAGTGGATCCCCTCTGGAAGCCATGATATCCCATCATATGTATGGTTGGTTTATGATGTTGTTGCGTACCAGATGACACCTACCTTTCTTTTCTTGCTGGAGTCATGCTCTGACCCCCGCTGATAAGATCCTCCTCTGCTATGAGGGCTTTCTGGACGGCATCATGCAAGGTCTGCGACATTAGAATCCTAACCTTTTCATGTATGTTTCCATTAAGGCCAAACAAGAACCTGTTGACCTTAAGTTTCTCAGTATTAATATGTAGTGCATACCGAAGAAACTCCATAAAATGGGCCTCGTACTTAGGCACCATACGGTCGCCCTGTCGTAAGGCATTGAATTCGTTTAGATGACGCTCAATGAATTCCTCTGATAGGTATCTCTCTCAGAACCATTTCTCAAATAGTTCCCATGACACATCTTTGAAGGCCATGTTCAGTTGCAGCAGGAGCGTCTTCCACCATAGAAGAGTGCTCCCCTTCAATTGAAATACCACCATGCGAACCTTGATGTTGGAGGTATAGTTGCGAAGTGAAAAGCACATCTCCATATTCTCCAACCATGCCTTAGTGGCCACATTGTCCAGGGCACCAAAGAACTCAGGAAATTTGGCCTTCTCAAGTTCGCGGTGAATTCTACCAGTACCAACCGGAGCGTGCGGTGGACCCTCAAGAGGTGTCGGCGCCCTGGCTTCATCTCTGTCCAAACATCTGATCAATTCCTCAAACATCTGTTGAAAATACCTCATCATCCCAACCACTTCACCCACCGTTATCTTCTCCTACCTGACAACTTGTTCATCTCCCTGGGGATTGGACCCCTTAGGCATGGATGTTGCTGGAGGCGTCACGCCTCCTCCCCTAGCACCCCATCGTCTGCCTCCACGGCGTCCTCTAACAATGATTACCTGCATGAGTACAAGTCAAATTAATTAGCAACATTATAATCAAATCCCATATCAACAAAATCTGTAGTGATCCCAAGTAGCGGGTTGAACCCGCTCTGATACCATGTTTAATGACCCCATTGTTATGACTACAAGTGAAGCAAAAGTGAAAAAAAAAAAAAAAAAAAAATTGGGCAAGAAGGCGATGACAACAACAGTTAAAACACACCACTGATGATGAATGCAAGCACGTAGTCCAAGCAATAGGAAACTATGACTCCACTCACTGGCATAAGGGAAACTGGGTGAAACATGCGTAGAACAACAAGGAGGAACGACTACCCACCCGACGCAAACAAGACACACCTACAAGATAAGGGATAATATCCCCCTTCCGACACAACAGCCTTGATGAACAATACTAGAACCTCGAGGTGCGCAAACCAAATGCATGAAGGTGTTCCACCCATGCCCCAAAAGAAACTTACAATGCTCAACAACACTCACACAGAACACACCGAATCTAGCCAAGCTATCATTCGCCGCTATCTAATAGGGTGCGCCATGATCCCCTCATCAGGAATCATACTGTCCCTAGGTGATAGGTCTGTCAATAACCTTGGTGCCACACATCCTATATGGACTAAGGACTCTAGATAACTCCAACGTGCTAGGAGCCAAAAAATGACAAGAAGGCTACACACATACCTCAAGCAACGGGTCGCCCAGACGCAAGATGACTACAATAAAGGAAAGGCACGAGGTTAAACATGACCTTGTCAACAAACCAACCCCTTTTTCAAGTCTAAACTGGTCAATACATATGATCTAAATTAGCGTTAAATACAGATCTAATTTAACCAGTCTAAAATACAAATAGTCAGTGATTTACAAACCTAACTTAACATGAAATACAAATCTAATTTAGAGAGTCTAATTTACCAAATTAAACAATAACTATATATTGAATTAACTTAATCACATATCTAAATTAGCAAGTCTAAATGACTACTAGTCAATAATGTGCAAGGCTAAATAAACCTTAAGTGTAATATAATTCACAAGTCTAAATGACAATTTAGACAACAATTACAAATCAATCTACCATTAATACAATCTAACTCAGCAATTAACAATTGTATAACACATTAACAACAAGACAAGTTGTACATTACAAGCTATAAATGCCATATAATTCAAGCTATACGTTACCAAAAAATTCGCTATACATTCAATGAGAATTAATGCCATATACATTCAATGAGATTTACTACCATATGCATTCAATGAGATTTAATGCCAAATTCGTCTAATGAGATTTAATTGCTATATGTCTGATCATATTTAATGTCATTCAGAGCCATTCAATGCACTTGATGCCATTGTTAAACGATATCCTACAACCATAATTATCATTGCTAATTAAAAATAGAGGGAAGTTGTCCAAAACCATAATGCCAATTATTAATTCTGTCAGGAAAAAGTAAAAAAAAAAACTCACGGGAAAGAACTTCGAAGCAATTAGTTAGTTGTCTATTAAAAATTTCTAAATTCATTGTCATCAACGCAGAATCAATTAATGGGTTGTCTAACATAAATGGAAGATATCACTGTCTGAAAAGATATGGTTGTCAAGTGAAAATAGAAACAAGAGTTTAACCGAAAAATTGACACCGTTCATTGTCTAATTAATGATTTAATCAAATATAAAGTCTAGCTAATTGTTTTTATGTGGTTAGTGGTTGTAAATTCGGGATTACTTCCCAAGCCACAATTCGCTACCCACCAACAAGGCTACCTAAAACCTAATCTCACGAGTCTACTTTGCCTTCGTCCCTAGCTCATCAGTCTACGCCTGAGCAGTCGGCCAGGAGCTTGATCTACAGTTGTCGCTTCAGCATTAATAGACCTATGGATCTCAACGCCCTGCTTTTTTGTGCGTGGATGATGGGTGAAGGATGTTCCTGCCAACCGTCCACCTCTGATGTTTTTCCTTGGTTGATGGTTCTCTTGTGCCCTTATGCGTTTATTTAACCCTGCAATGTTATTGTTGGCAAAGTTTTTCCTTAAACTCGACATGCTTATATCTCTTCGTTATCTCAATTTTTTTCTTACCCCACTTTTATATCTTGATGGATCCTTGACCCTGTGTTTTAATCTTGGACAATTGATAACTCTGCGTTTTGTTTTGAAGGATAAATTTAACCCTGTGTTATTTTTGTTCTTGGTTAAGTTATAATCTGCATTGTATAATTAGTATCCCAAGCAAATGAAAACGTTTTTATCATTGTCTACATTCCTTGTTGTTACCACGTTTTTATAACTCCTTTCTTTTACCAAGACTTTATAACTCCATGTTGTTACCATGATTATAATTTTTTGCATTCTTCATTTTCCTTGAATTATAACTCTATGTCCCCACTGTTGCCACGGTTCATCACCACGAATTTAATACTCAGAATTTGTATTCCCACTATTTGACTGTCATGGATTTTTAATTACACAGGTTTTTACCCGACATAATGCCCACGATTTGTTGCTCCCAACCATTTGCTGAGTGGTTGTTAATGCCGATGATTTTTTCTTGAAAACGTTGATTGTGTTGTTGTAGAAATCACCCATAAATTTAGCCTTTTAAATCATAAATTCACTTGCTGGAATGACCCCGGTTTTGGTAGATAAAAATCGACTGTGTGCATATTGAATTCGCCCACGAATTTAGTCCTTTAAAACATAAATTCACTTGTCGGAATGACCATGGTTTTGGTAAATAAAAATTGACTGTGTGCATGTTGAATTCACCCACCTTTTTTTTTCTACTCAATTCATAACTGACTTGTAGTAATGACCACGATTTTGCCTTCAAATTATGACTGTGTTTTCCCTTGAGCACATTGGATTATCTAGATTCCTTGGTCCAGATAGGATGTGTTGCACCAAGGTTATTAATGCATCTATCACCTAGGAAAAGCATGATTCCTGATGAGGGGATCATGTCACGCCCTAGGGGATAGCGGTGAACGAGATCTTGGCCAGAGTAGGTGATTTTGTGTGAGTGTTGACAAGCATGCAATTTGATCTTGGTGCAAGGGTCAAACGCATTAAGGCGTTAGGTCCATGCACCTTTAGGTTATAGTCCTCGTTCATCTAGGCTGTGATGTCAGGACTGGGATGTTGTCCCTTAGCTTGTAGGCGTGGTCGTGTTGTGTCCGGCGGGTAGTCGTCCTCCTTGTTATTATGCACATGTTTTTCCAGTGGTCTTGTGCTTCTGTGTGGTGTCATAGTGACCAGTTGCCTGGACTGCGTGCTTGAGTTCATCATTAGTGGTGTGGTTAAAATGTTTTCATCGTCGCCTCTTGCCTCTTAACTCCTAAAGAAAAAAAAAATCGCTTGTTGTCGTAACGATGGGGTCATTACATATGGTATCAGAGCGAGGTTCAACCCGCGACTTGGGATCACTACAAATTTCGTTGATATGATTTGATTATAATGTTGCTAATTTAGTTGACTTGTATTCATGCAGGTAATCATGGTTAGAGGACATCATGGAGGCAGATGATGGGGTGATAGAGGAGGAGGTGTGATGCCTCCAGTAGCATCCACGCTTGAGGGGTCTAACCCCTAGGGAGACGAACAGGTTGTCGAGCATGAGAATATAGCAGTGGGGAATGTGGTTGGAATGATGAGATATTTCCAGCACATGTCGGAGGCACTGATCATTTGTTTAGACAGAGATGAGGCCAGAGCGTTGGCACCCCCCAAGGGTCCACTACGCGCTCTGGTCGGTACTGGTAGCATTCATCGTGAGCTCGAGAAGGTTGAATTTCCCGATTTCTCTGGTGCCCCAGACGGTGCAGCCACCAAGGCATGGTTGGATAATATGGCGATGTGCTTTGCACTTCGTGACTATACCTCCAACATGAAGGTCTGCATGGTGGTATTTCAACTAAAGGGGAGCACTCTTCTATGGTGGAAGACGCTCCTACCACAGTTGAACATGGTTGTCGAAGACATGTCATGGGAACTGTTCGAGGAATGGTTTCGAGAGAGGTACCTATCAGAGGAATTCATTGAGTGTTAGCTCAACAATTTCAATGCCTTACGACAGGGCGGTCGTACGGTGTCTGAGTACGAGGCCTGTTTTATGGAGCTTCTACGATAAGCTCTGCACCTTAATACTGAGAAACTTAAGGTCAACAGGTTCTTGTTCGGCCTTATTGGCAACTTAAGTGCAAAGGTTAGGATTATGATGCCTCAAACCTTGCATGATGTTGTCTAGAAGGCCCTCATAGCAAAGAAGGATCTTATCAGTGGGGGTTAGAGAAGGACTCCAGCGAGACAAGCAGGGCAGGTGTCATCAGGTGCACAGCAGCATCACACACTAGCCAGAAATATGCCAGGATATCGTAGCTTCCATAGGGGATCCACTTTCACTACACCTTAACGACGGATGCCTCAACAGCGGACACCTTATTGGGGACCACAACATCAACAGCAGCGTCGACCGCAGCACCAGCAGTTTAGGAATGTTCAGCAGAACAGACCAGGATTCGAGGCCAGTGGGTCGTCATCTTCTACTTCGAGTACTAGGAGTACTGGACTGAAGAAGGGGTGTTGGATGTGTGGGGAGCCACACTACCAACGCGACTGCCCGATGAAGAGGACTAGAGCGCCTGGATCAGTCGGACCCACTACCATGGGAGATTTGGGAAAGGCCCATCGGATTCATGCAGCGATGACTAACCGCCAGGCAGAGCATCAGTCGACTGTGCTCGAGACGACAGGTACCGTCGCTGACCAGACCTCTAGTATTTTGATAAATCTCAGTGCTATCGAGAATTTCATTTCTGGTGCAGCGCTAAAAAGGATTAAGGTAAAGTAAGTTGAACAGGATGAGTTTAGCTTCGTAGAGATGGCCTCGGGAGCCAAACAAAAGGTTGGAGGAAAGGTTACGGGTTGTATCCTTAACCTGGGAGAGTTTGTCACCGGGGCCAACCTGTACATCACAATATTAGGATCTTATGACGTCGTGATCGGTATGGACTGGTTGGAATCGCATGAGGTGATACTCAACTGTAAGATGAAATGGTTGAGCTTGGTCAATGACAAGGGATAGAGACATTTGATTGTAGGTTGGAACCAGGGAGTTTCCCTGAGGTTCATCTCTTCCTTGCAGCTTCGGAAGAGCATGCATAAGGGATGTAAGATTTATGTGATCCTTGTGTTAAACGAGAAGGGAGTAGCGGAAGGTCTAGAACACCTTCCTGTGGTGAGAGAGTTTGCAGACATATTTCCGGAGGAGTTACCTAGAATGCCTCCGGAGAGGGAATTGGAGTTTACTATAGACATAAAATTGGGAACTAAACCGATAGCTAGAACACCTTATCGGATGTCGACCCCGAAGTTACAAGAGTTGAGAATGCAAATGAAGGAATTGTTGGACCTGGGACTGATACGTCCAAGTGTGTCACCATGGGGTGTGCCTGTTATTTTCATATGAAAGAAGGATGGGTCATGGAGGCTCTGCATTGACTACCGTCAATTGAACAAGGCCATGATCAAGAATCAATATCCATTGTCTAGGATTGATGATCTGTTCAATCAAATGAAGGGTGTGATGATGTTCTCAAAGATCAATTTACGATCATGGTATCACTAGTTACGAATCAAGGAGGATGATGTCCCTAAGACCGCCTTTAATATGAGACTTGGACATCACAAGTTTAATTTTTTACCATTTGGATTGGCAAACGCCCTAGGGGTATTTATGAGTTTGATGAATGGGGTGTTCCATGAGTACTTGGACAAGTTCATCCAAGTATTCATTGACAATATTTTGATTTACTCTCGGACAATGGAGGAGCATGATGAGCACTTACACTTGGTACTACAGTATTTGTGAGAGCACAAATTGTATGGGAAGTTGTCCAAATGCTCATTTTATCAATCGAAGATTCACTACTTAGGGCATGTCATCCCCAGTGAAGGTATCACCACGGATCCAGCCAAGTTCGAGGCTATTATGGAATGGCCTGCGCCAATGAATGTCTCGGAAGTATGTAGCTTCATGGGTTTAGCGAGATACTATCGATGGTTCGTCAATGGATTTTTGAAGATAGCAAATCCGATCACGGAATTGCAAAAGAAAAACAAGAAGTTTGTTTGGACCGAGAAATGCGCGGAAGCATTACGGAGGCTCAAGGAGTTATTGACAACAACACTGATACTAAAGGTCCCTAACATAGACACAGACTTCTTGGTATGCACTTACGCATCCAAGGAAGGCTTAGGCGGATTCTTGATGCAATACGTTCGAGTGATCGCTTACATATCGAGGAAACTGAGAAGACATGAGGAGAACTACGAGACGTATGATTTGGAGTTGTTAGCCATCATATATGACTTGAAGGTTTGGAGACACTACCTTGTTGGAAGAAAGTTTGAACTAAAGACGGACCACTATGGACTGCAACACATCTTTACACAAAGAGACCTGAACGCGCGACAACGGCATTGTTTGGAATTGCTTAGCGAGTACGACTTCGAGATTACTTACATAAAAGGAACAGTGAACCGAGTAACAAATGCATTGAGTCGAAGAACGCATATATTTTTGGTGTTTTCTCTTCAGACGAATTTACATGAAAAGATTCTAACTTTACAGCATGACGATGACTAGTACAAGGAGGTCGAGGGTTTTATTGAACAAAACACAATGATGGTGCCAAAATTTGAAGGATTTACGTTTGACGACGATGGATTATTGAGGTTTAAAAATCGGATTCATGTACCACCGAACGACGAGTTGAGGATGTTGATCCTAAGAGAGGCTCATAGATCCGTCTACATGGCTCACCCGGGAGTCACGAAGATGAGGGCAGACCTTAAGCCCTTATTCTTCTGGAAGGGAATGAAGGCAGACATAGTAAACTATGTGGCCATATGTCTAGAATGTCTATAGGTAAAGGCTGAACATAGACACCCAGCAGGATTACTACAGCCACACACTATTCTGGAATCGAAATGGGAGGTTATTTCAATGGATTTTGCTGTCGAATTTCCACTCATGGCAAGGAGACACAACTCAATTTTCGTAGTAGTAGACACTCTGACAAAGAGTGCTCACTTTATTCATGTGTGTATGAATTATCAAGAACCCGACATAGCTAGATTTTTCATCAGTGATATTGTGAGGTTGCATCGCGTGCCTAAGAGTATTATATCCGATCAAGGATCGATGTTTACTGGATGATTTTGGATGAGTTTCCAGGAGGCCTTGGGAACCCAACTTAACTTTAGTATGGCGTATCACCCAGAGACTGATGGGCAGACCAAACGAATGAACCAGACCTTGTAGGACATGTTACGCATGTACGTGATGGACCAACAAAAGCGTTGGGAAGAATTCTTTCCACTGGTGGAATTCACTTACAACAACAGTTACCAAATCACCATTAAGATGGTGCCTTTCGAGTTTCTTTATGGGTGACCGTGTCGGACGCCTTTAAGTTGGGATCATCTTGAGGATAGGGTCCTGGTGGGACTAGAAGCGATCCAAGAAATGGAAGATAAAATGCAAACAATAAGACAAAGGATTAAAGAAGCGTTGGATCGGCAGAAGAGATATGTCGATGCGCACCATGTTGATCATAGTTATGAGGTTGGCGATCGAGTCTTCTTGCAGGTTAAACCGCATAAGAGCTTGATCAAGTTTGGAAAAGGAGTCTCTCCTAGGTTCATGGGACCTTTCAAGATTGTGGAGAGAAAGGGACTCGTGGCCTATCAACTAGCCTTGCCTGATTCTTTGAGGCATATGCACGATGTTTTCATGTATCTGTTTTGAGACATTATATTAGTGATTCTACACATGTTATTGACATGAGTTCCTTGTAGGTATCAGATGAGGGGGCACTCACGGCTGAGCCAATATGCATATTAGATCATTTCATTCGACAGCTACGACGTCGAATGGTAGAGTAGGTCAAGGTCTAGTGGGACAGCTATAGTCTGCACTCGGTGACCTGGGAGGACGCATATGTTATGCTCTAGTAGTTTCCATTTTTGTTTGATAGATAGACTTATGATACTATCATACACTTTATTTTAGAATTTATACTATGAAACTTCAGGATGAAGTTTAGACCAAGAGGGGGTGTATGTAACATCCCGTCTTCCGCACTAAGCGAACTTATTCTTTGAGGACACTTGCTCGCAAGTGATCCGGATTATATTCTATTAAAAATTTGATTTTGATTATGAAGCGTTATGGGTTGATGACATGTTGTTTTACTGCATTGACATAAACGGGTTCTATTGACTCAGTTTTACTGAGTGTGCGGGATTTTGGACCTCGAGGATGCAGAGGCATTGATGGAACCCCTTGGACGCTAGATCAAGTCGGGGAGTGAACTAATGGGGTTTGATTGTTTTATATGTGATATTAGTTCATCTAATTAGATGATATGATATGGATGTATTTATGACATGATTCATTGATGATGTAGGCTGACGATAGCTTGCTGACCAGACTCACATGTGGAGTAAAGGGGTCATGCATGACTACCATAGAAGTTGAGGGAGAGGTGTGGACAACAGCCTTGCCATAGCCTACTAGCACTCCCACCATGGTTTGAACTGTAGGTTAACATTTACCTAGTTCGAGAGGACCCATGATGCCATGAGAGAAGACTACGACAGTCGATCATGATGATTATAAGGGGCATGCAATAAGGTGGGGGCCTTATTCCTTAGAGGCCCTTAGTCTCCCACAAGTTCACCTAGCGGATTATTGACTCCAGAGGTTTTTTATGTCTACCAAGTCATTCAAGAGGCGAGTGGCACCCTTGGAGCACGTGGTACGTCCTGAAGGGCATGTCATGCAAGAAAAATGGAAAGAGGTGAGTGGCACCCTTGGAGCACATAGTGTGTCCTGAAGGGCACGTCGCACAAGGGAACCGATTAGGCGAGTGGCACCCTTGGAGCACCTAGTGCGTCCTGAAGGGCACGTCACGTTGTTAATGATAATTGAATGAACCTAGATGGCCTTAGGACAAATAATGTGGTAAGAAATTTTTAAAAACAATTTCCCTAATAAAATGTTGCCCAACGCGAAAATTTAAGGTCTAGGTCTAAATTATGCTATTGGTGAAAAAAATTCTATTTAATATATATATATATATATATATAATAAAAATAAAAACAAAATAAATAATAAATATAATCTTCGTTTAATCTTGTAACAAGAAGGGAGTAAGCAATTTAATTGATTCATAAAAATCTGTTGGAATAAAATTTAAAAAGGGAATTAATTGTTTTATTATTTTATGATAATTTAAAATTTATTAATTAA
>JZKD02S0224557.1:274675-288184 GCA_000966675.3 Picea glauca
ATGAAAAGGGGAAAGAGGGAAATCTAAAATATTTAGGAAACTAGGAAAAGAGGGAAACATAAAAAGAAAAGGGAAACACAAGGGGAAAAGCAGAAAGTCAAACTTAGTAAGGTATATAGCATTTAAGATCTTTCTAATTTAAATTGAACTAGCAATTTAATAATGGGGAAAGTCATTAAAACCGGTAAGGGAATTCAGGGACACCTAGGAGCGATTCTAGGAGTGACTCTAGGTGGGTGAGGGAAATAGGGGTAATTAATTAATTAAAGAAATTAATTTGAGGAATGAAGGGGATGGGTGACACTTGTACGGGGAGGATTTTTAGGATTTAATTTATTAAACATTAATTTAAATGGGATTTTGGAAAGGTAAAGGAGTTGGAAACTCTATATAATGGAGGGAGGAGAAGGAGGAAGGATCTCTTATGTTTGTGTAACGTTACGCTACAGAAATCTATACTTGGTTGACTTAGCTTGTGGGAGTTGGGACACCCAGCTCGGTGAGGAGTGGTATCTCAGCCTTGCGAGGTGAGCTGGGAGCTAGATGAATCTCTAGATAGTGTGTGTGGACCCTTTGCAGCTCAGGGGTCTAAGGGGGGAGAAGAGTACCCATAGCGTTGATTGGGAGGTACCAGTAAAGTCTCATCGGTCAGCAAGCGGGAGTTGCATGGAGTGCGTGGGACATCAACTCAAAGCGAGTGATTGGGCAATGGCACGCCTTCTTTATTTCTGCATGGTAGAATGTTAGTATGAATTATGTTTTCAGTTATGTATGCTTATATCAAGTAAAGAATATGTTAGTCTTAGCGTTCTAGTTGATGACTGAATTTCCCATAGCCTTAGCGAGATGATTGATTGATTTCCCATGGCCTTCGATTCCCAGCATGTCTTGCCCGTCTTATGGTTTTTTATTGTGTTTGATTGCGGTCTACTTTGCCTTCATCCCTAGCTCATCAGTTTGTGTCTGAGCAATCGGCCAGGAGCCTGATCTACAGTCATCGCTTTGAAATTAATAAACCTATGGATCTCAACGCCCTACTTTTATGTGTGTGGATGATGGGAAAAGGACGTTCCTGTTAGTCGTCCACCTCTTATGTTTTTCCTTGGCTGATGGTTCCCTTGTGCCCTGATGTGTTTATTTAACCCTACAATGTGATTTTCGGGGAAGTTTTTCCTTAAACTCGGCATGCTTATATCTCGTCGTTATCTCGTTTTTGTTTTTACCCCACTTTTATATCTTGATGGATCCTTGACCCTGCGTTTTAATCTTGGACAATTAATAACTCTACGTTTTGTTTTGAAGGATAATTTTAACACTGTGTTTTTTTATTCTTGGATAAGTTATAATATGCATTGTATAATTGGTATCCCAAGCAAATGAAAATGTTTTTATCACTGTCTATGTTCCTTGTTGTTACCACGTTTTTATAACTCCTTGCTTTTACCACGATTTTATAAATCCTTGTTGTTACCATGATTATAATTCCTTGTGTTCTGTGTTTTGCTTGAATTATAACTCTGCGTCCCCACTGTTGCCACGGTTCATCACCACAAATTTAATACTCATAATTTGTATTCCCACTATTTGACTGTCACAAATTTTTAATTACATAGGTTTTTACCAAACTTAACACCCATGATTTGTTTCTCCCAACCGTTTGTTGAGTGGCTATTAACACCCACGATTTTTTCTTGAAAACGTTGACTGTGTTGCTATAGAAATCACCCATGAATTTAGCCTTTTAAATCATAAATTCACTTGTTGGAATGACCCCAGTTTTGGTAAATAAAAATCAACTATGTGCATGTTGAATTTGCCCATGAATTTAGCCTTTTAAATCATAAATTCACTTTCTGGAATGACCACGGTTTTGGTAAATAAAAATTGATTGTGTGCATGTTGAATTCGCCCACCTTTTTTTTGCTACTCAATTCATAACTGACTTGCAACAATGACCACGATTTTTCCTTCAAATTGTGACTACGTTTTCCCTTGACTAATGGACTGCGTTGATGTTGTTGGGATACGTTTTCCTTTAATTGTTGAGTTTCTGTCGACTGGGCACAATTGGCCACCATTTTGGCACTGTGTTTTTGCTAATTTAGCCACAGCGAATTAAATGGATAACAGTTAGTTAAATGCCTTACTACTGCTAGATTCATTGTTATGTAATGGTCACATTAATTGCCTTGATTTTTTCTAGAAAATAAAATGGATAAAAATTAGTTAAATGCCTTGTTATTGCTAGATTTGTTGTTATGTAATGGTCATATTAATTTCCAGAACAATTGCTACAGCAATGTAAATGGCCAGCAGATTCATTCTTTGGATTAAATGCCACAGCTAGTTAAATGTTAACTAACACCTTAAATGCCTTGTTATTGCTATATTACTTGTTATGAAAACAATCATGTAAACTACCGTGGTAATGCACTTTTAATTGTCGTGTTAATGGTCATGTAATTGCCTTGTTATTTCTATTTTAATTGTTAAGTAACCACTATGTTAATTTTCTCGCTAAATTGCTCTAGCCCTGCTAATAGTTAGTAGTTTCCTTATAATATTATTAGATAGCTAGTATTGTTAGTTCAGTCAATATAACTAGACTACATGCTGAGATTTAATTGTCCATAAGTGTTATAATAATAGATTTCTACCTTAAGATTGTTAATGTTGTTATTTACGTTAATGACTAGTTGTAACTTAGACGTGCCCCGTCTAGAATGGAAACTCATGTTAAAAGCGATTGTAATCATTGACTAGATTAGACTGGGTGATTGGTTGGGTGAGGAAGATGTCATGTATTAGCTTATGACATCTCATGTCTTTGTCCTCTGACGTTTCATCGACCATTTGTTGGGCTATGGGTGTGGTTTTCCTCTCAGTATTCGGTTTCTAGCACGTCGGATTATCTAGATTCCTTGGTCCGGATATGATGCATTGCGCCAAGGTTATTGACACATCTATCACCTAGGAAGGGCATGATACCTGATGAGGGGATCATGGCGCACCCTGGGGGATAGTGGTGAACGAGATCTTGGCCGAAGTAGGTGCTCTTGTGTGAGTGCTGATGAGTGTGCAAGTTTCTCTTAGCGCAAGGGTGGAACACCTTCAGGTGTTAGGTCCGTGCGCCTTGAGGTTCTAGTCCTTGTTCATCTAGGCCATGATGTCAGGACTGGGATGTTGTCCCTTATCTTGTAGACGTGGTTGTGTTGTGTCAGGTGGGTAGTCATCCTCCTTATTATTATGCGCATGTTTTTCTAGTTGTCTTGTGCATGTGTGTGGTGTCATAGTGACCGGTTGTTTGGACTACATGCTTGCGTTCATCGTCAGTGGTGTGGTTAAACTATTGTCAGCGTCACCTCTTGCCT
The DNA here is from genome assembly GCA_000966675.3 of Picea glauca. Taxonomy (NCBI): domain Eukaryota; kingdom Viridiplantae; phylum Streptophyta; class Pinopsida; order Pinales; family Pinaceae; genus Picea; species Picea glauca. The sequence continues at coordinate 278,047 of JZKD02S0224557.1, forward strand.
CTTAACTCCTAAAAAAAAATGAGATAGCGATGAGATATAAGCATGCCAAGTTTAAGGAAAAACTTTGTTGGCAATCACATTGTAAGGTTAAATAAATGCATCAGGGCGCAAGGGAACCATCAGCCAAGGACAAACATCAAAGGTGAATGGCTGACAAGAATGTCCTTCGCCCATCATCCATGCATAGAAAAGCAGGGCGTTGAGATCCATAGGTCTATTAATGCCAAAGTGACGACTGTAGATCAGGCTCCTGGCCAACTGCTCAGGCGCGGACTGATGAGCTAGGGACAAAGGCAAAGTAGACCGCAATCAAACACAATAAAGAACCACAGGATGGTCAAGACATGCCAGGAATCAAAGGCCATGGGAAATCAATCAATCATCCCGCTAAAGCTATGGGAAATTCAGTCATCAACTAGAACGCTAAGATTAACATATTCTTTACTTGATATAAGCATACAGAACTAAAAACATAATTCATACTAACATTCTACCATGCAGAAATAAAGAAGGTGTATCACTGCCCAATCTCCCGCTCTGAATTGATGTCCTACGCACTCCGTGCAACTCCCGCTTGTCGACCAATGAGACTTCACCAGTACCTCCTAGCCAATGCTAGGGGTACTTTTCTTCCCCCTTAGCCCCCTGAGCTACAAAGGGACCACACACACTATCTGAATATTCAGCTAGCTCCCAGCTCACCTAGCAAGGTCAAGCTACCACTCCTCACTGAACTAGGTGTCCCAACTCCCACAAGTTAAGTCAGTCAAGTATAGATTTTTGCAACGTAACGTTATGCAAATAGAAGAGATCCTTCCTCCTCCTCCCTCCATTATATAGAGTTTCCAACTCCTTTACCTTTCCAAAATCCCATTTAAATTAATGTTTAATAAATTAAATCCTAAAAATCCTCCCCGTACAAGTGTCACCCATCCCCTTCATTCTTCCATAAATTGATTTCTTTAATTAATTAATTACCCCTCACCCACCTAGAGTCACTCCTATAATCGCTCCTAGGTGTCCCCAAATTCCCATACCGATTTTAATGACTTTCCCCATTATTAAATTGCTAGTTCAGTTTAAATTAGAAAGCTCTTAAATGCTAGATACCTTACTAAGTTTGACTTTCTGCTTTTCCCCTTGTGTTTCCCTTTTCTTTTTATATTTCCCTCTTTTCCTAGTTTCCTAAATATTTTAGATTTTCCTCTTTCCCCTTTTCATTTAGAACTCAAATTGGCAGGTGTATAAATTAACTTTTTCCCTTTTCCCTTTTTAATTAATAAATTTTAAATTATCATAAAACAATAAAACAATTAATTCCCTTTTTAAATTTTCTTCCAACAGATTTTTATGAATCAATTAAATTTCTTACTCCCTTCTTGTTACAAGATTTAACGAAGATTATGTTTATTATTTATTTTGTTTATATATATATATAGAGAGAGAGAGAAAAAAAATTACCACTAGCATAATTTAGACCTAGACCTTAAATTTTCATGTTGGGCGACATTTTATTACTGAAATTGTTTTTTAAAATTTCTTATCACGTTATTCGTCCTAAGGCCATCTAGGTTCATTCAATTATCATTAACAATACGACGTTCCCTTCAGGATGCACTAGGTGCTCCAAGGGTGCCACTCACCTCATCGGTTCCCTTGTGCGATGTGCCCTTCAGGACGCACTACGTGCTCCAAGGGTGCCACTCACATCATCGGTTCCCTTGTGTGATGTGCCCTTCAGGACGCACTACGTGCTCCAAGGGTTCCACTCGCCTCTTTCCATTTTTCTTGCGTGACGTGCCCTTCAGGACATACCACGTGCTCCAAGGGTTCCATTCGCCTCTTGACTAACTTGGTAGACATCAAAACCCCCTGGAGTCAATACTCCGCCAGGTGAACTAGTGGGAGACTAAGGGCCTCTAAGGAATAAGGCCCCTGCCTTATTGTGCACCCCTTAGAATCATTGTGAGCGACTATCGCAGTCTGCCCTCATGGCATCGTGGGTCCTCTTGAACTAGGTAAACATTAATATACAATTTGATCCACGGCGGGAGTGCTAGTAGGGTATGGCAGGGCTTCTGTCCACACCTCTCCCTCAACTTCTCTGGTAGTCATGCGTGACCCCTTTAAATCCATGTGTGAGTCTAGTCAGCAAGTTATCGTCAGCCTGCATCATCAACAAATCATGTCAGAATTATATCCATATCATATCATCTAATCAGATGCACTAATATCACATATAAAACAATCAAACCCCATTAGTTCACTCCCCAACTCGATCTAAAGTCCAAGGGGTTCCATCAATGCCTCTGCATCCTCGAGGTCCAAAATCCTGCACACTCAATAAATTCAATTCAATAGCACTCGTCTATGTCAATGCAGTAAAACAACATGTCATCAACCCATAACGCTTCATAATCAAAATCAAAGTTTTAATAGCATAGAATCTGGATCACTTGCGAGCAAGTGTCCTCAAAGAATAAGTTCGCTTAGTGCGCAAGAGTGGGATGTTACATCTATCCAATGCTATCAGCAGTTATAGCCATACCCAGTCTCAAAACGCAAAGGTAATTATAATCCATCATGTAATTAATCTGGTGTCCCATTGAAGGAAAATGCAACTAAATCCAATTGTCGACATGTCAATGTAAAATCACAGTCTTGGTAAGTAACTGTAAAATCCCAAGCTTGGTAAGTAAATGTAAAATCACAGGCTTGGTAAGTAACTGTAAAATCATAGTCTTGGTGAGTAAATGTAAAATCGCAGTCTATGTAAGTAAATGTAAAATCGTAGTCAATGTAAGTAAATATAAAATCGTAGTCAAGTAAAAAAAACGCAGAGTGATAAGTTCAAGCAATGAAAACACCTTCATAGTAGAAAATAGTAGAGAATAAAGGCCGGCTAGATGTAGGCATAAGCCCGGAAAAAATCACCCTCACACAGATTAACATGCAAACAAAATCATTGTCCCAACAACGCAGTCTCAATCGACTTCACACAATATAGTGCAAAGGTAAAACCCAAGCAGCGAATATTGCCATTAAAAAAAAACAGCACAGAGTTAAGTAGTCGGGGAGGTAATACAACGCAGAGATAAAATTTTTAGCAACGAGTTAAGTAGCTGGGGAGGTAATACAATGTAGAGCTAAAAATTTTAGCAACATTTAAAAAAAACGCAGAGTTAAGTCGTAGAGAAAGGCAAACCAGAAGTAAGGAAAAACGCACAATAAATCGACAGGAGAAGCATTAGAACTCATCCTTGAATGATTACTAGGGAGGGTATTAAACGCAGGGATCAATGCAAGGGTAATAAGCGGTTCGTTGCAGGAAGAAAAACCACCAGAAGTGCAAGACAGATACTCAACCAGGAACAATCAACAGGGTTAGAAGGCTAGGCAGAAACATCCTTCGCTCATCATCCATGCACAAAAAAGCAGGGCATTTGGATCTATAGGTCTATTAACACCGAAGTGATGATCGTCAATCCGGCGCATGGTCGACTGCTTAGGTGTGGACTCATGAGCTAGAGACGAAGGCGAAGAAAAAGCGCAAATTCATCACAAATAAATAAAACCATAGGACGGTCACAACATGCATGGAATCGAAAGCCAAGGGAATCAATCAACAGTGAGCTTAAGGCTGTGGGGGAGATTCAGTTATCAATTAAAATGTTGGGTCGATCATTTTCTTTACCCAATTAAATTACAAAACTAAAAGTGTAAAGTATACTAATAGTCTACCCTGCATAAATAAAGGAAGCGTACCGTAGCCCAAGTCACACGCTCTGAGTTGTTGTCTTGTGCGCTCCGTGCAGCTCCTATTTGCCGACCAATGAGACTTTACCGGTACCTCCCAGCCAATGATAGGGGTACTCTTCTTCCCCCTTAGCCCCCCAAGCCGCAAAGGGGCCATGCACACAAAAACAAAGAGCAGCTAGCTCCCAGCTTGCCTTGCAAGGACGAGCTACCACTCCTCACCGAGTTGGATATCCCAACTCCCACAAGCTAAGTCAGTCAAGTCTAAAATTCTGCAGTGTAACGTTACACATAAAAAAAAAAGATCCATCATCCTTCTCCTCCCTCCATTATATAGAGTTCCCAAGTCCTTTACTTTCTCAAATTCTCATTTAATTTGTTTTTCAACAATTTAATTCATAAAATCCTCCCCGTACATGTGTCACCCATCCCATTCATTGAACCACAAATTAATTTCATTAATTAATTACTCCTATTTCCCTCACCCACCTAAAGGCACTCCTAGAATTGCTCCTAGGTGTCCCCATATTCACTTACAAGTTTTAATGACTTCCCCCCTTACTAATTTACTAGTTAAGTTTAATTTAGAAAGTTCTTAAATGCTAGATACCTTACTAAGTTATACTTTCTTCTTTTTCCTTGTGTATCCCCTTTTTTTTATGTTTCCTGCTTTTTCCTAGTTTCCTAATTCTTTTAGATTTCCCTCTTTCCCTTTTATTTAAAACTCAAATTGGCAGGTGTAGAAAATTAACTTTTTCCCCTTTTCCTTTTTAATTAAAAAAAAAATTATTAGCATAGTGAAAAAACATCATTTCCCTTTTTCCCCCTTCTAAATTTGCATCCCTAAAAGAATTTTTTTTTATAAATTAAAATAATTACTTACCCCCTTCTCGACACATGATTAAAGATGATTATCATTATTGTTTATTTATTTTTATTTTATTATTAAATAAATAGATAAAAAAAAAAAAAAAATTATCACAACTATCACTTAGACCTAGACTTTGTTTTTCTAGGTTGGGCTACAATTTATTAGGGGAAATGTTTTAAATTTTTCTTATCACGTTATTTGTCTTAAGGCCATATAGGTTTATCCATTTATTAATTAACAAAGTGACGTTCCCTTCAAGATGCACTAGGTGCTCCAAGGGTGCCACTCACCTCATTTTGTTTCCCTTGCGCGACGTGTCCTTCACGATGCACTACGTGCTCCAAGGGTGCCACTCGTCTCTTTCCACTTTTCTTGCGCGACGTGCCCTTCAGGATGCACTATGTGCTCCAAGGGTGCCATTCGCCTCTTGACTAACTTGGTAGATATCAAAAACCTCTGGAGTCAATACTCCACTAGGCGATCTTGTGGGAGACTAAGGGCCTCTAAGGAATAAGGCCCCTGCCTTATTGCACGCCCCTTAGAATCATCATGAGCGATTATCGCAGTTGGACTTCAAGGCATCGTGGGTCTTCTCAAACTAGGTAATCATTAACCTACAGTTCGAGCCATGGCGGGAGTGCTAGTAGGATGTGGCAGGGTTGTTGTCCACACCTCTCCCTCAACGTCTCTGGTAGTCGTGCGTTACCCCTCTACTCCACATGTGAGTCTGGTCAGCAAGCTATCATCAGCATGCATCATCAACAAATCATGTCAGATATAGTATCCATAATCATATCATCTAATCAGATGCACAAATGTCATATATAAAACAATCAAACCCACAATAGACCACCCCCCGATTCAATCCAGAGTCCAAGGGGTTTCATCGATGCCTCTGCATCGAATGACCTATATGTGAAAGAGTTACTAAATTCCAAGAGGATATTGGAGGTTTTGGAAGTCAAAGGGCATGAGAGAGACCTTCAAATCCAACTATTGGCAATAGAAAATCGGGACTTAATAAAAAATAAAAAAAATTAACAGAGCGAGTGACCATGTTGCAAGAAGCCACTTTGGAAGAAAAGGATGAATGGAAAGACTTGAAGGATGCCGGGAAAATCAGGGAAGACTCCATGGTGGAAATTAGAGAGGTGATGAACTCTAAAACACCCAAAGTTGAAGGGAAAAGAGGTAAACAGGCATACATCCATGGAGTGAAATCAAGGGATGAAGAGAAAAGAGATTTTACAAAAAATTCCAACACTTGGGCACAAGTCATTAGCAATTATGCTCATATGGAAAAAGAAACACACAGCTAGGTGGATGACATGCAAAGTAGAGAAAACAAGGAAATACAAGGTATGGCAACAAACATAATTATCAAAGGTGTGAGAGAGTATGGAAAAAATGAACGTACTCTCAATCTTACAAGTGAATTTTTTAAGGACAAGCTGCTTTGGCAAGGCTGAATTTGCCAAGCATGGAGGGTGGGTAAGCCTAGTGGTGGGAGAGCTAGGGCCACAAAAGTAATAATGACAAGCATACGTGACAAGAAAATTCTCCTAGGCAAGAAGCAACTCTTGAGAGGCTCTCATTTTTTTCTAGATGAAGATTTAACTATTAGACAGCAAGAGGAAAGAAGGGAAGAGTAGTTAAAGGTTAGGGAAGCAAGGGATGAGGGAAAAAGGGCATGTTTTTTCAAAGGAAAAGTTTTTATTTTCTTTTTCAGTCCTCATTCTAAAACAAGACATCAAGTTGGTAGCCAAGAAGAGACAACAATTTCACTAGCAGGAAAATATGCAACAAGGCCAGTTTGGACAAATAGGGGTGAAGACTCAACTTTGAGTCTTGTAGACCAAAACAAATAGCAATCAAATCATTCCCAAGTTTCCTTAATTTTAGTTTGTTGGAATTGCATAGGTTATCCTTGGAGGCGGGTACTTGGGTTAGGATCAATCGCGGAAAATAGGGACAAAATTTGTCTATTGGAAACACATGAGCATGAAGGGTGAAAGACACCTATGTTTGAAGAGTATGTGAAGAAGGTAGTGTGGAACAAAGAAGTTGATAATGGTAAAGGACACGGGGGTAAAATGGTCTTAGTGAAGAAGAAAAAAAGGTCGTCTCATGCAGTTAGAAAGAGAAGACTCAAATAAACAATTCATTTGGTTTAAAATATCAGAAAATGGTAACATCATCAGGATTACAGAAGTTATTTTGCTCCACAAGTTTCAAAAACTTACAAAAGTAGGGGACTTGATCACAAAGACCCCTTTGTAGCCTTAAAAAACGATATTGCAACGTACTCTCAACTAAGCGAAGTCCTTATAGTGGGTGATTTCAATGCTAGGACAGCATGTGAACAAGATAGTATTCTTCGTTGTAAGGAAGAGTGCAACCCCATTTGGCTTACAGAAGAGAGAAATTATCAGTGGACAAGAGTTTCATAGGACAACAAAAGCTCCAACTTTGTTGGGGAACAACTACTTACTTTATGTGGGGCATTTAACTTAGTCATTTGTAATGGGGTGGCTAGATGGGTGAATTCTGGCAATTTCACCTGCAATACCTACAATGGAGCAAGTGTAGTAGACTATGAAATTTTCTCACATGGATTTTGTGAGAAAATAGAGGAAGTTGTGATTGGTGAACAATTATGGGAGTTGAAATCTGATCATAAACCGATCTATTTAAGTCTAACTTGGGTTGAACAACAACAACATGGGACAAAAAATCAGCACATCCGGCAACCTCCTTCAAAAGGTAGAATTTTGTTGACTCAAAAAAACTGTAAAACCTTCAAGATATCACTAAAGAGGTTGTTTAACAAGGATAAAATTCCATCCCAGGGCCTTCATAACCATGAGTTAACAAATTTAATCCAAAGAGCACTTACAGAATGCAAAAGAGCAAAAAACAGGAAATCTGAAACAAATTGATTTCCGGTTAATGTTTGGTTTGATGAGGAATGCAAAACAGTAAGGAAAATTTTGAAAGAGTCAAGCCATAAAGAAATAAGCATAAAATCTTACAAGCAAATTGTAAGAAATAAGAAAGTTGAGTTCATGATCTCAAGGAGGGAGGAATTAATCTTCTTGGGGAAAAATAACCCCAAGTTATTTTGGAAGGAGCTTCAATTGAGAAAGAAACTGTTGGCATGTTTTACAGACATTGTAGGCTTGTCATTGATGGCAAGTACAACAACAAAGATGGCAGAAAACATGCAAAGGATTGTAGGGAGGTCATTGATGACAAGATCAGAGTAAGCATCGATGAAAAATAGGAACAAAGTAAGCTCAGGAGTAATTAGCGCAGAGTCGATCGCAGTGCCTAAGCTTGGGAGGAGAAGCGTCGGTGATTGTTGGATCCCATTTAAATTCCCGAAAGGAGGACCATCAGATCTGATTGTAGACAAGAAGAATGCACAAAAGAGGAGGATAGATCTTAGGTGTTAGATCTAAGCATAAGTTCCGACCATCATTGGATCAGGGAGAACCTGCACGTTCATTAAAGTGCAAGGAGAAGCGAGTATACAAAATCCCAAAAGAAGGAGGACCATCCATCTACAAGCAGGACACATGGACACAGATCATCATTTCACTAACTAGAAAGTCAAAGGTATGAAATTCTCCAGCCTTTCACCTCTCGAACTCGCGATATGCGAAATCGCAAAATAATCTCAACCGTTAGATCGAGGCCAAATATGGACCATTGATCAGGCACAACGAAGGCTCGTGGAGTTGTGAAGTCTTGATAAAATATTGACCATTGATCCAAGAGGGATGCATGGTAGAAGATTAGAGCATGTCAAAGACTCCATTTAGGGGTTTCGTGAATTGTGACTTGGAGAGGCAAGAAACAATACCACAGGAATGCCGAAATCGCAAAATGATCTGATTCGTCAGATCAAGGGTTGATTTGGACCGTTGATCCCATGCCATTTCAGAGTTTCATAGATCGGGAGTTGGAAGCATCAAGAACATTCACCACAAGAATGTCGAAATCGCGATTTGCGAAATTGTGAAATGATCTGAGCCGTCAGATCAAGGGTTGAATTGGACCATTGATCCCACGTCATTTCAGAGTTTTGTGGATCAGGAGTTGGAAGCGTCGAGAACATTCACCATAGGAATGCTGAAATCGCAATTTGTGAAATCGCGAAATGATCTGAGCCATTGGTTTAAAGAGACCGTGGACCATTGATCCGACCCCCTTCGATGTATTGGAGACCGGGATTTCAGTTACCAAGAGATAGAGAAGTCAGAGACTCTCAACATCAGGAGTCCCAAAATGTCGAAAAGTGAAATCTCAAAAAGCACTTTATGGACAAGCGTTTGGTCATGGCCATGGTCATATAGAGGAAGGAGCTAGCACAGAAAAGCTTTGTTTCGGAATTTCGGAGATCGCGACATGGACTGGCAAGACACTTGGCCACAGGAAATCTGAAATGATGAAATACAAAATAAAGGCAAGCTTATGAAGATCATTCAACGGTGCAGATGAAATTGAAGGAGATCGGAGGGCTATTGTTGCACGACACAGTGAACCTGCCAGAAACCAGTGATGAGTTCTACCAGAGGACTCAAAGACACTTCGAGGTGATTGACAGAGGAGGTGAAGAGTCTCAAGAGATCAGCTAGTAGAACAAATACTGTTCATGGAGGCAACTAACAAGTGGATGAGCGTTGAATTTTGTAACTGAAGAAAAAAGTATAAGCTCAACTATGCCAGAGAAAACGAAGAGTCTCGACTTCCAGAGAGGCTGAGGAATCTCAGCATGACATCCAGTGATGTTGAACGCGTGGGAAAACCGCCAGAGAAGCTGAAGGCTAACTATGATGATCATACAGAGCACTCGATATGTGGAAGAGATTAACGCGGTGTAAACAGACAGAGGCATGGTGTACATTACATGCACAAGGTGCACAGAAGCCATAAGTACACGATACAGAGAAGTGATGGAGTGGTTGTTGCTGAGGTGAAGTAATGTATGTGTGAAGAAGTAAAGCGGTGGTGCAGCAGCTGAAATGGACAGGAAACAAAAGGTGCATTGAATGGGAATGGCACACAGAGCACAAAAGGTATAAGAACAGAATGGGCAGCGGATGCATGCAGGAAGACAGTGAGGAAGACTGAGTAGCAAAATCTTGCAGAACAGTGATGAGACTGGTAAGTTGTTATTGAACACTATATCACTGTAATAGGTTTCAGTATTTCATATTCATAATCCAGGGTGGTAGGGAGGTGCTAGGGAGGACTAGTGTCTTCAGAGGTTCAAGTGGGTGCTTGAACACAGGGAGTAGTAGCTTCCTTCTAGTTGGTGCTAGAGAAACTAGGGAGTAGGTGCTTCCTTCTAGTTGGTGCTAGAGAAACCAGGGAGTTGGTGCTTCCTTCTTGTGGGTGCTAGAGAAAACAAAGAGTTGGTGCTCTCAGCAAGTTGCAGCTTGCAAAAATAGAGGTTGTAGCCTCACAATGAGTTGGTGCTCATATGTATGATAATGTAAAGAATGT
>JZKD02S0224557.1:303753-314100 GCA_000966675.3 Picea glauca
GATGGGACGTCTCTCCACCACTTACACCAGTTTGATAAATCAATGGCTTGGAACATAAAACATAAGAATATTCACTAAAACCAACAACTACAACCATATAAACCATGTGAATATAAACTTTGAGTCATGCTTGGCATCTTTGCTTTGGGTTAAACGATAGGAATATAAAAGAGTATTGTAAGGTAATCTACATAAAAACACATTAGTGAAGAGAATCCATAGGAGTCTCTATATATATACTTGTAGTAAGCTACAAAAATATATATGAGACCTCAAACTTGATTTCATACATATAACCTGAATTCAGACCAAAATTTTAGACATAGAACAAGAATTTGAAAAATGTGGGATACATATATTGGTTTATTTATATCATGGTTTAAGTTATATATTCCATGTGAATGGATTGGAGACACTACATCAAGGGTTAATACATGAATTTCAATAAAAATTATTCCATGCACTAAAATGTAGATTAATAAATGGGAAGATGAAAAAACACCATTTGAGTTCCCAAGAAGTTAGTGGTGTGATGCCTTGAATCCTAGATCCATGCACAAGAACTTTTTGCTATCATCTTAATTGATTTCATTGGGCTTGATCATACATTAATATCCTGAAATTACAACCTTTCAATTCCCCAAGGATTTAAGGCTTCTCCGGACACATATCTAACAAAAGTCATCTGAGAGGGTTACATTATAGAGAAGGAATTTGGGTTTTCATCGTTAAATGACTATGGGGGGGTGAACATTCTCATTGACATATCTAGGAATAAGGAATTCAGTTTTATTGCTTGAAGCCTTCTTATATTTATCATCACCTTTGGATTCATCACCACCCTTCATTTCCTCCTTCATTTTTATTCTCTCTGCCATCCCTCTTCTCACCACATCCATATTTCTTATCCCCATTACCAATGATCTGAAATGGAATTGAACAAACAAATGGTTGTAATACTTGTTATCCCTTATCCTAGGGATAACTAAGGAGATTATGTCTCGAGGCCCATAGGTCCTAGACATGGACTACCGAGAGCCAGATCGACTTGAGCATGGCACTGGAGGGCCCATCCTTTTATTCTTCAGCGCCTCCACTTTGTCAATAGAAGGAGAATCCATCACATCGGCTTGGTCCTACAACAGAAATGGGTCTTTATCCATGAGGTAATGAGTCTAGGTATCATGGTATGTGTCACTCTGATTCTCAAAACATTTGAATATGTGCATTTAATTCTTTTTGCTTCTAATGTGTGCTTGGACCTTATGCCTTTCCACTTGACCACACCTGGGGGGAATGACATATTTCCCTAGTAAGTTGGTTCTCATAGGGTTTGATTTTCCACTAGGGGGATTCATGAAAGGTCATCGTCTGTTCCCACCATACTTACCACTTTTTATCTTTTTCCTGCTCATCCATCCCATACACTTGTCTGGGAATTGGTTTGGCCAAACTATCCCAAGGGTTGTACCTTACCTTGTGGGAAGAAGGAGCTAAAGGCCTAGAGGGTAAAAGTAGCTGGAAAAATATAAAATCCAAAGGAATTAAACCTTGATATGCTTCATCCAGGTATCCTTGAGAAAGCAATAAAAGGCTCTTAGCAAGAAACAGAGGGACCCATAAAAAATAATAAATCAAGACCTAGTTGGAGGATAGGGGGTCTCATCACGAGCCAACCTATTAGATCCATGGGAATGTAGTGGTATGACACTACCATTCAGCTGGTCACCATGCCAGGGTAATGGCTCTTGGTGGCATAGCCAAGAGAAAGGGGGTCTCATCATGAGCCAACCTTCTCATTTCCATGAAATGCTTGTAGGTAACATTGCCACCACTGGTCACCATGCCAGGGCAGTGTCCCCTAACTAGCCTCTTGAAAGAAAGAGCAATAATAATAAAAGATAAAAGTCATGAATGGGTTTGGAAACATTTGCATCCATGATAAGGTGCAACTCACCCTCTTCAAAGGTACCCACAAGTAATCCATGCATCTCCCTGCTATCACTGCACTCATTGCCCAGACATCCCTTTCCACCTCATCCACTCACATGGCATGGATTTTTCGTCACCCAAGAACATCCCACATCCAATGAGCACTACCCCAATAGGATGTCCTAACATCCTCTCCAAACCTGGCTTGTATAATATCATAACTCCTTTGAGCACTTGCCCAGGTAAAGGGGGTTTCATGTATGTTTAAATAACTTGATGATTAGATGTGATTGACATTGCTATGATCCCTGTGACTTATGATCCCATGGAGGGAATATTTGTTTATGTTGCAGGGCCACACCCGATGGATAGGTACACATGGGGAGATGATTAGTGCAGACCTCAATGGGGCTAAAATCCCACCAGATGGATGCTGAGACCCCAGCTAGGAGCATAGAGAGATCAAGGGTTTGCACCGAAGAGAGAGGAGGATGTTCCACTAGCGATAGCCTGGTAGGCATAGACCCAGGGGGGTATTTCCCTTTTCACCATGATGTAGGCCTTGGAAGGCCCATGACGCCACCTAGGTTACCCATGATATCACCCAGCGTTTTGGATACTTTGGAGGCAGTTGTGTTCCAAGTGGCACGTGTGGCAGGATCCTAAGGCCCAAGGAGGCCAATGTTGCCCTAAAATGACCTAATGTCACCCTAAAAGGGAATGACATCATCTTTACAGCTTGATTTAGGGTTTATTTATGACATTTAATGAAAAAAACTAGATATTATGTGTAACAGGCCATGTCGACCTTTTTGACCTAATTTTGGTCATTAGTATTGTATAAATAAGGGTCTAAACCCTTGAATTATTCATCATCTTTCACTCATACTTGTGAGGACTGAAATTTGCGCCTTATCTAGGGTTTCTTGGCTGAAATTTTAGGCGCACTTGTTGAGGAAGGCTAAATTTGGAGTATTTTGGCAAGTTTCTTGGTGAATGTGTTCAACTAGGGATTTTCTTGATGATTCTTGGTGTATGAAAGTGATATTTCTGCAATTGTTCTTATTTATATTGCATTTACATTCAAGATTATGAAATTGCTTGATTAAACCCTAGGAAGACTAGCACATGTTATTGTCCTAGCTTTAAAAGCCTTCACCTACTAGATCTTGTCAAAAGGTCATTTTTCTTGAAGCATGTGTTAAGGCCTTGCCATTGCAACACCTTAGTGTCCATTTCTTCATCTTAGATGATTTTTTTCTTCATGATTGAGTTAAAGAGGGAGGAAACCTACTAAGGCCTAGGGTTGTTGATGCAGGAGCATCGCTAGCAAGTCCACGTGGAGGGACAACTCAGCGCCATAATGTGCCTTTCTAAAATTTCAGAATCTAAGAGCTGACATTTTTCTATTAATCCATTTTGGAACGGATGATTGAACAAGAGTGAAACGCTCAGAAATTGTATGACGGTGAGAGGTCAGGGAATTTCACTCCTAGTCTTGAATGTAACAGAAATTAGGTAGCAATTAGGTTTCTATTTTTCGGGTAGACGAGTAGTTAGGGAGGGAAACCTAGAGGAACTTTCGAGATGCATAGATGCCTAGCATGCCCAAATGAGGTTGTGGGAGGATTATTGTTGTAGAATAGGAGTTAGAGTAGTTTTGAGTGAGAAGAGATGAGACCCTGTAGAGGTCCAATTTTTGTAAACACATTGTACAGGCATTTTTTATTAATACAAAGCAGTTTTTACTGCCCATGATTTGTCTGTGTGTTTATGCAATTAAATTTTAATGGAATGTTCATTTATGTTGTAGATGTGTATGAATCATTTTCCATATGCAGGGTGGAGATAGATTTCATTATCTTTAAGAGTTTGTTGAAATTGTTATGGGTTCTTTAGGCTGTCCAAGGAGTGCACACCAGAGTATTGGAAACTATGTGTCCAGTGCAAGGAGTGCACATCTTAATCTTGAATTGAGTTCAGGAAAGAACGTGCCAGGAGGGCACATCAGAAAATTTACTAACTCAGGAATGATCCTCAAGGTTACTGAATACCTTGGAGGGAAGGTGGTGTAGAAGAAGCACAGAAAGACAAAATTACTGAAGATTGTGTAGAGCTCCACCAGGCGGGAATCGAGCGAGTGTGAGGAGCGCACGAAGGAACTTTGTTTCAAGTTATAAGAAGAGAAGTGTCAAGGAGACACACTTACGGAGTTTATGAATACTCTGGAAAGCTCTGCAAGGAGTGCTTGAGAGAAATTTGCCAAGAAGGCACTTATTTCCCTTTGAGCAACGGAAGGGGCAAAAATCTTTGAGGCCCAAGAGGTTAAATATCGGGAGGTTGAGCACAGAGGTTGCCAGGAGGCCACCAGAAAGTCTTTCGAAAGACGCAGAAGGGTGAGACCCTTAGGAGACTGAGTAAATCGAATAACTCATGAAATATAGCGCAAGGAAGGAGTGTAGAGAGAACTTGCTTCATGTTCAAAAGCTCAGAAGGGAAAGTGTTCCCAGGAGTGAGAAAGATACAGAGCAGTTAGCTCGCAGGAGAAAGATCGGAGGCCGAGACCTTCGAAACACTTAGAAAATTCTTCTAAGTCGGGGGGAAGCCAAAGCTCAGGAGGAATAACACTTTCTAAAAGTGTAGAAGAAGCCCAAGGGATGGAAACGTAGAAAGATCGAAGACTGAGCCCTTTGGAAACTTAGAAATTCTTCTAAGTCGGGGAAGGAAGCAAAATCTCAGGAGGAGGAGCAACAGTGATCATTGGATCGAGCATAGGAATATTATGGATCGTCAGATCAGAATCCAGACAAGAGGAGCATGCATAAGGGGAGGATATATCTCGTTCGTCGGATCTAGGCGCAAAGGGCCAACAGCCGTTGGATCCAGACGTAAGTGCACAAACTTTAACATTCTGGAAGTGCACAGGGTAAGAAAACTTGCAAAAGCCAAGTTCATGATTCAATCCCAACCATTGGATAACGAAGGGATATAGACCGTCAATCTAAGGCAATCACAGAATCGAGAATCAGGAGAAGGGAGGTGTGCAGTCTTCCAACTTCTCGAAACGTGAAATCTTGATTCAAAAGGGAGGAGATCTGGACCATTGGATCACAGGGCACGTAGACCATCGATATGACGTCAGAGGAATTTTAGAATTTGGAAGATTAGAGGTGAGCAACCTTTCGACTTCACAAAATGCAAAGGAGAAAACAGGACCATCGGATCGCGGGGGAATCAGGACCATTGATCTGAGGTGAGGAAGTCACGAGTTCAGATATCGAGAAAGGGAGAAAAGCTACATTGCGAGTTCCCAACACGCGAAATCCTGATGTGCTTGGAAGCTTGGCCCCAAGTCATAGTTGGAGGTCATATCAGCGGAAGGTTAAAGGAGGAGCTCGCGCCTAGAGAAATTGTCGATCGGGAAATCATAAATCGCAAGGTCAGGTTTGACTCAAGTGCAATCACCCAAGGTCTGAGACCGCGAAGGGCCTTTTCAGTTAGGCTTGTGGTCACAGCCAGTGATCACGTCAAGAAAGCTCACCCCTAGTGCTTGTTCACACGGGTTGAGTTCCACATAGGACTTGTGGATATTTCATGAGGATTCCAGCAAGAAATCAAAGAGTTGTTCCAGCTCAAAGATTGAGAAGATCTAGTGATCGACACGTCAGCAGACCCTGTCGAGGTGGGGCACTACATCAAGTGGTATCAGAGATTATTTTTGTTTGTAGACCATAGACAAAAGAAGGAAGGTGAAAGGATATAGTCTAATACCATCAAGTGGTATTAGAGCTGAAATTTTCGTCTATAGATTTCAGGTGAAGGGGATAAAGGAGATAATCTCATATCATCAAGAGGTATCAGCGTTGATTTATCCATAGATTTCAGGCGAAGGAGATAGAGAATACAGTTTGACTATGACAAATAGTATCAAGAGCAGAAGTTAGTCTAGAAATTGCAGGTAAGGAAAGAAGGTTAATAGAGACAATCTGAGGACACCAAATGGTATTAGAAGCTAAAGTTTACTTATGGACAACAAGTGAAGGAAGACAGAGTACTGATGCTCTTTCAATATGGTTGCAAGGTGTGCAGCAAATGGTAGATAGCCAGGAGAGTTGAAGACAAAAAAGATGGCTATTGAAGGCCATGAGCATGGTCAAAGAGAATCAAACTGCTAGAAGAAAAGTAAAGTAGAAATTGACAAGGAGCTCATTGAGATAAGAGCAAGAATGGAACAGTTGACATTGAAGATGCAAAAGGAAACAAAGGTACTCTGGAGGTAAGAATGGCCTCTGAACAGGAAAGAACAATGGCATGTCCAAAAGTTGTTGGCCAGAAAACAATAACAAGCAGTGAGGAGATGGTTGAGGTATGCTGAAAACCTCAGTGACATGGAGGAGGAGTCGATTTGCACTTGTGAGCCAGAAGTAGGAGAAACCCTTAATGATGAGGAGGGGAGATTAGTTACAGGTCTCATAAACTGCTAGGAGGGCAGAGATGAATTTTCAAATTGCAAGGTGGGCAATAATATGAGATCAAGTGAGGATCTCTTAGACTGTCAGGAGGACAGTAGTGGAAATTGATATTGCCAAGTGAACCGTGAGATGGGATTGGGAGATCTCATAAACTGCAAAGGGGGTAGAAGTTAACTTTCAAGTTTCCAGGTGGGAAATGGAGGGAGTTAGTGGATGATCTCATAAACTTCCAGGAGGGTAGTGATGGAAGTTTGAGTTGCCAGGTGGGCAATGAAGAGGGATCATTAGATCTCATAGAGTGCCAGGGGGGCAGAAAATAAATCCCAAATCGCCAGGTGGGTGAGGGAGAAGAAATGAACTTAGTTGAGAGTTCATATCAGCAAGGAGTGCTAATAGATGAAGATTCATGTGGGTTTGCAGACCATGTGAATGAAGATGATGAGAAGTTAAATAATCCCATAGCAGTAGAGGAGGATCAGAGGTGTGTTCTGATCGTTGGGTGAATTCAAATATTCCTATCAAATAGTCCAGAAGAGACTAATATAAGAGTTGCACATGAGGAGGTAGTGCAACAAGAATCTGAGAAGGAGGCCATGGGGCCAAATGATTTTAAAGCTAATTGTGTCTATGATGCAGGTATAGCAGAAGAAAGACAGCCAACAATGATTGTCAAAGAGGAGCATATATTGATGTCTGCCCCAATAGGAAAAGAGGAGAATTCAAATGAATTGCTCACTTAATGGGAGAAGGATTTGGAGATGTTGGAGGATTGGTTGGACAACCCAAAACCAAAAGATGGTTTCCAGGAGACAGTCATGTATATTTTAGTAGAAGAGCATTCAGCAAAATTGCTCAAGATTTTCAGCCGCGAATCTCAAAGGGAGATAACTGTAGCAATAGAGCATGCAATAGAAGAGGAAGTAGACAACATATATTTTGTTGAGTTGTGTGAGGAATTGGAATCCTTGGAGAGGAGGATAAATATGCAGAATAGGCATATCCAATAGATCAAATTGGAAACAGGTGGAGGAATGTATGAGCCTGGGGAGAATTTGGAGGAAGCTGGGGTTGAACCAACACAAGCGGAGATGACAGAATCCAATCTGTTGTTCGAAAACATAGGTATTCCAACAGAGGATGAACACCTTCAGTAACCACTCACATAACCAAATCAAAGATCAACACACCAATGTTTTCACGTAGTAAAACCCCTACAGGGAAACATCCACAGCCCCAGCCAACGCGGCCACTTGGAGCAGTTTATTAATGCAAAGAAAAATATTACAGAGAGATTTTACAAGAGATTTTCTCACAATCGATCATCGGCAAATGGCCCTCCATGCTCTTTAAATAGAGATCATGGACCAATCGGGTGTTAATCCACGAATCAATGGTTGTTAAGATCGAGGAGAGTATGAACCGTCAAATCTTTCTATGTCGGGAACATATCGTGACCGTCGGATTTCCTAACTACAAATGCATACTAATGCATACTAAAGAAGCACACTAGAAAACACACTTTTACCTAATGACACAATAGACCAAGTAGATCTTACTAACTCCTAAGTGTCTAAATATCCTAACATCCCCCCTTAAGAACAACTTGGGATAGGATAGAAGGATTTACAATAGTGACACAATAGGAGAAGGAAGGAGTCATTAGAGCCTATCCCCCTTTAATGACAACTTCCTAAACTCCTAACATAGATTGAAGTTTGGAAAACTTTGCTTCTGTAAGAGACTTTGTGAAAATGTCTGCAACTTGATCTTTTGTAGGGAAAAAGAGCACTTCGATAACTTGATCATGAATGAGCTTTCTGATGAAGTGAATGTGTAGCTTGATGTGTTTGCTACACTGATTTTGAACTGGGTCTTTGTCAAGCTTGGTGGCACTCTCATTGTCACACTAAAGGTTGGTCGGATGCTGGTGCTAGAATCCAAACTCTGAAAGGATTTGTCAAAGTCACAAGGCTTCCTGACTTGCATTTATCATTGCTCGGTACTTTGCTTCTACTGAGGAAAGTGCAATAGCATGTTGTTTCTTACAAGCCCAAGTGACGGGTCCTAAACCAAGGCTGAAAACATAACCTGCAGTAGGCTTCCAATCATCAGGGTCATCGGCATAATCTGAATCAGTGAAACCAACCAATAAAGGAGTCCCCCCTGAACTGTAATGTATCCCGAACTGAATTGTACCACGAACATAGAGAAGTATCCTTTTAGCTTCTTTCCAATGGCTTTCATGGGGTGTTTGCATATATCGGGCAACAAGACCAATAGCAAAGGAAAGATCAGGATGGGTATGAGTCAAGTATAAGAGGCTACCAACTAACTGACGGTACAGGGTGGCATCAACTTTAGGAGAAGTACAAGTGGTAGAAAGCTTGACTCCAGACTAGAAGGGAGAAGGGGTTGGTTTACAATTGTCCATGTGAAAGTGACGAAGAAGGTCACAAGCATACTTAGACTCGGAAAGAAAAATTCCTTCATTGGTTTGCAAAACTTGGAGGCCAAGGAAATAGTGCAAAAAGCCTAAGTATGCCATTTAAAATTTCTTCTTAAGGCTAGTTTTCACATGGTTTAAAATTTATGAGTCACTACTAGTAAGGATAAGGTCATCAACATAAAGGACAAGTATTATGAGATGGCTTCCTACTTTCTTGGTATAGACATTAGGATTAGAATGGCATCTAGAGAATCTAGTGGCAATAAGAAAGCTATCCATTTTGGCATACCAAGATCGGGGAGCTTGCTTGAGACCATAAAGAGATTTCTTGAGGCAACAAACAAGGCTAGAGTCATTTTGGACATACCCAAGAGGTTGTTCCATGTAATTTCTTCTTGCAAATCTCCTTGCAAGAAGGCGGATTTAACATCCATCTGATGGACCTCCCATTTATGTGAGGCAGCAAGGGCAAGAACAAGGCGGATGGAATTCATTTTTTCTACAAGGGAAAAGGTTTCATTATAGTCAATTCCTTAAACTTGGAAAAATCCTTTGGCAACTAACCGAGCCTTGTGTCTTTCAACACTTCCATCTGATGCATACTTAGTTCTATAGACCCATTTGCATCTAACAAGTTTTCTTCCTTTTGGAAGAGGTACAAGATCCCAAGTATCGTTTGCCATTAAAGAATGATACTCTTCATTCATTGTTGTATCCCAATCTGGATGACGTGAAGCTTCTGCAAATGTCTCTGGATCATGAGTTTCTAAAACTTGAGCCAAAAGAGAAGAGGCACGCTAGAACTGTGAACGTGTCTGACACTGATCTGAAGGATCACCGACAAGATCACTAGCAACTTCTCGTGTTGAACAAACCCATCTAGGAAGCGGTGGAGCTGGTGTTGGTTCAGGTTCAAAGGACTCATCTAGAGGAGGGTGAGTAGGTAGAGGTGGATTTTCATCCTCACTGTCATCATCTAAAGAAGAAAGCAGATCATAAAAAAGCACAAACGCCAAAGATGGCTCGCAGGCCGAAGAAGGCACAATTGTCGAATTAGGCTCACAATCCAAAAGATTTTCATCAAATTTAACATCTCTTCTAATAATAATTTCATTACAATGTGATTGAAGAAGTCTGTAACCTTTGACATCTTTAGAATAACCAACAAATATACACTTCTCACTTTTAGGCTGCAATGCTTTCCTTTTCTCATCAAGAATGTGAGCCCATGCTATACTGCCAAATACACAGAAGTGACTTACATCTGGTTTAATTTTAGTCTAAGCTTCTCTGGGTGTTATATTTTTAAGAGCCTTTGTGGGAGTGCAATTTACTATGTAATTTGCACAGTTGATGGCTTTCGCCCAATACTTTAGACTTAGTCCCTTAGATTGGATCATACAATTAGCCATTTCTTTTAATGTGCGGTTCTTTCTCTTAGCAACACCATTTTGTTGTGGTGTATATGGAACAGTGTGTTGCATTTGGATTCCCTGT
>JZKD02S0224557.1:314150-339129 GCA_000966675.3 Picea glauca
AGGAAGACCAGTCACCATCTGTTGATTACATAGTTGTTGCAATGAGCGATAGTTTAGATGACCAAACCGCTCATGCCAAAGTTTGCTCAAGTCATCTCTATGAGAAACAAAAACTAATGAAAATTTTGATGACCCAAAGTTGTCAAACTTGTACAACCTGGTAATATCGTCAGCAATTCTAGTTGCAAGAACATGCTTAGGATCTTTTAGATCCTTGATTACAACTTGGTGAGGTGAAAACTCGACAGTTTTACCTTCACCTGAATGAGTGATTTGATATGCTAATAGAAGGTTACAAGAAAGACTTGGAACACATAATACATCATTGAAATGACCATTATCTACTTGAACTGTTCTAGATCCTATAACACTAAAAGATCTATCATCACCAACAAATATTTTCTTGGTGTTACATTCATTTAGAGAAGAAAATATGGCTTTATCCTTAGCCATATGATAAGATGCTCCTGAATCAACAAGCCACTCATCAGAAGAAGAAGTAGTAGAACTAGAATTTGCATTGAAGGAGAAACCAGAAGCAGAAAGTGCATGTCCCTGAGAAGAAGAAGTAGAATCAATATTGATGTTGTGCTTCTTCATCGCTACTTCTAAAGATACCATATTCTTGAAACATTTGGACTCATCATGGCCATCTTTATCACAAAAGTTGCAATGTTTGTTAGTATTCTTACTTTTATATTTTTCTCATTTGTCACCAATAGGAGCTAAAGTTGTCTGAGCAGGTTTGGGACCCTTATGTTGTTTGTTGTTGTAGCAAGGATGTTGCTTCTTGGGATACTTGGGTTTATCTTTCTGCTGGGCAACTAAGGCTTTGTTGGAGGGACCTGCAGTGTTGATCACTCCAACTTGTACAAGATTATCTTCCTCTCGAATCAAAGAAGCACAAAAGGACTCAAGAGTGGGTTTTTCATAAGCTTCTTCCCCTAGAGCCTCTCTCATGGAATAAAAGGTAGATACAAACACAGAATATGCACTACCTAGCTTAGAAAGAATAAGATAGATGCAATGCTCTTCCTCCATCTTTATCTTACATTCTTCACATAAAATTTTGAGTGTTTTAAACCTAGATAGATAGTCTCCAAGGCAAGAAAAATCACTTGGACTCAAGGTCAGTATTTGATTTTCTAACCGTTGTGCTCGAATAATATTGAGTTTACCAAACACATATTCAATCGTTTCCCAAGCTTCTTCGGGGTCATCAATGTCTTGAATGTGGTACCTTAAATCAGGAGAGATGGAAATGTCAATTAGTCCAAGTGCTTCATCATTCCTATTATCCCACTTAGATTTCTTATCATCATCAGTGGGTGCTTTTTCCTTTCCCAAGGTAATCCGGTACAAGCCTTTACTTCTTAATAATCCTTAAATATGAGATTTCCATTGGAAGTAGTTGTTGCTATTAAGAAAGACAATACTTGTAGAAGCCATATTAAATATGTATATAATGTGGATTTAAAAACTGAAACTGATGATCTGGATGGAAAGAGCTTGAAAATTTATGCAGTTTTAAAAAAAAACGGCATTGAAAATGGACTTTCGATGTGAGAGTTATGCCTTTTTTTAAAAAGGCATAAATGGTAACCAAATGACCACGTGATAGTGTAAGTTGTTTTATGAAGTGACCCACTTTTATAAAGAGAAGTGGGGATCACTTTTACAATGAAGTTACCTTATAACAAAAAGGTTGCATGCAAAATAACTCTAAAATAAAATATTAAAGCTACTTATAGTGATTCACTTTTATACTTGAAGTGAAATACACTTTACAATTTTTGCATAACTTTTTCAAAAAATGTAACAAAAGAGAGACTTGAACTCAAGACCTCTTACTTAATAAGGCAACTTTTAACCAAATGGTCTAGCAAAACATATTTTAATGTTCGGAAGGAGGATTGGGGATGTTGTTCTTGTTGTTGTTGTTGGAGAGCGTTCTAAAAAACTCTTTTCACACAAGAAAAAAAATTTGCTTCTCGATGACAAGGGTTAGATCTCAGTTAGCTTACCTAGAAGATGCACCTTTTCCTATCTGTTTCTGATTTTCCGAGATTGCACAGGGTGTGGGGCAAAGAGCATATGCAGATCTAAAAGAGTAGCAACCCAAAAATAAAAAAATACAAAACCGAAATAAAACCCAAAAAACTTCTCTGCAAAAAATTTGAAAAATGCGTATTCAAACTTTATACCTCTGGATCTGACTGTAATGGTCGTATCTTGGGAAAACGGAAACCTTTTCGACTGAAACGAAAAGTGTTCTTGAATGAAACGAGTGCTCCGGACACAATGGAATAGTCCTCTTAGCCCAGAAATGTATGAAAGAGACAGAAAATGGAGATGAGGCAACTCAACTTCACAATCGCGATCTACAACAGGAGTGGAACTTCAAACAGGCTCTGATACCATGTTCGACAACACAGGTATTCCAATAGAGAACGAACACCTTCAGTAACCACTCACATAACCAGATCAAATATCAACACATCGATGTTTTCACGTGGTAAAACCCCTACAGGGAAACATCCACGGCCCCAGCCAATGTGGCCACTTGGAGCAGTTTATTAATGCAAAGAAAAAGATTATAGAGAGATTTTACAAGAGATTTTCTCACATTCGATCATCGGAAAATGACCCTCCATGATATTTAAATAGAGATCATGGACCAATCAGGTGTACACCTAGGGATTAATGATTGTTAAGATCGAGGAGAGTATGAACCGTCGGATCACTCTATGTTGGGAACATATCGTGACCGTCGGATTTCCTAACTACAAATGCATACTAAAGAAACACACTTTTACTTAATGACACAATAGACCAAGTAGATCTTACTAACTTCTAAGTGTCTAAATATCCTAACATATGTCAGAGGAAGAAGCTGAGCAGCATCTCAGAGATGAGACTGCAGAACTGTAGTCTGCAGCAGGGTGGGAGGCTAAGGCCACTAGATATGAAGGCATCAAGGGATATCAGGTTGATCTACCCATTGACAAGAAGGAAGTGCAGCGGAGCAGTTTGCAAAACAAGGAACAACCAGTTGAGTAGCTAGACAAAGTGATCGAAGAAATCAGAAGGTTGATTTTGGGGTCAGCACAAGAAATTTTCAGTAGGAGGAGGTTGAATAGAGGAGAACCTGCCATAGCAGCAAGGAAGAAACAGCAACAGCAAAAAAAGAAGTAGTAAGGAAAAGGAGCAGATGAACAGATCCAAGAGAAAGTATGGGACCCTAGAGGATCTCAACAACATAGCAGAGGGAACCATGAGTAGGAGCCCATGATTTTCCCAGCCGTGGAGTATGATGTAGGAGCATCACCAGCAAGTCCATGTGGAGGAACAACTCAGCGCCATAATGCACCTTTCTAAAATTTCAGAATCTGAGAGCTGGCATTTTTCTGTTGATCCTTTTTGGAACAGACGATTGAACAAGAGTGAAACGCTCAGAAATTGTATGATGGTGAGAGGTCTAGGAGTTTCACTCCTAGTCTTGAATGTAACAGAAATTAGGTAGTAGTTAGGTTTTTATTTTTCAGGTAGACGAGTAGTTAGGGAGGGAACCCTAGAGGAACTTTCGGGATGAGTAGATGTCTAGCATGCCCAAATGAGGATGCGGGAGGAGTATTGTTGTAGAATAGGATTTATAGTAAATTTGAGTGAGAAGAGTTGAGACTTGGTAGAGGTCTAGTTTTTGTAAACACATTGTACAGGCATTTTTTATTAATACAAAGCAGTTTTTCCTGCTCATGATTTGTTTGTGTGTTTATGCAATTAAATTTTAATGGAATGTTCATATATGTTGTAGATGTGAATGAATCATTTTCCATCTACAGGGAAAAGATACAGTTCACTATCTTTAAGAGTTTGCTGAAACTATTCTGGGTTCTTTAGGCTATGCAAGGAGTGCACACCAGAGTATTGGAAACTTTGTGGCCAGCGCAAGGAGTGTGCATCTGAATCTCAAATCGAGTTCAGGAAAGAACATGCCAGGAGGTCACACCAGAAAATTTACTAACTCAGGAAGGATCCTCAAGGTTATTGAATACCTTGGAGGGAAGGCGGTGCAGAAGAAGCACATAAAGACAGAATTACTGAAGATTTTGTAGAGCTCTGCCAGGCGGGCATCGATCAAGTGCGAGGAGCGCACGAAGGAACCCTGTTTCAAGTTCTGAGAAGAGAAGTGTCAAGGAGAGACACTTACGGAGTTGCTAAATACTCTAGAAAGATATGCAAGGAGTGATTGAGCGAAAGTTGCCAAGAAGGCACTTATTTCCCTTCGAGGAGCGGAAGGGACAAAAATCTTTGAGGCCCGAGAGGTTAAAGCTCGGGAGGTCAAGCGCAGAGGTTTCCAGGAGGCAACCAGAAAGTCTTTCGAAAGACGCAGAAGGGTGAGACCCTTAGGATACTGAATAAATCAAATAACTCAGGAAAGATAGTGCAAGGAAGGAGCGTAGAGAGAACTTGCTTCACGTTCAAAAGCTCAGAAGGGAAAGCGTTCCCAGGAGTAAGCAAGATCCAGAGCAATCGGCTCATAAGAGAAATATCAAAAGCCGAGACCTTCGAGACACTTAGAAAATTATTCTAAGTCAGGAGGAAGCCAAAGCTTGGGAGGAATAACACTTTCTAAAAGTGTATATGAAGCCCAAGGGATGGACTCATAGAAATATTGAAGACCGAGCCCTTTGGAAACTTAGAAATCCTTCTAAGTCAGGGAAGGAAGCAAAAGCTCAGGAGGAGGAGCAACAGTGATCATTGGATCGAGTAGAGGAAGATTATGGATCATCAGATCAGAATTCAGACAAAAGGAGCGCACATAAGGGGAGGACAGATCTCATTCATCGGATCTAGGTAGGAAGGGCCAAGAGTCGTTGGATCCAAAGGTAAGTGCACAAACTTTAACATTATGAAAGTGCACAGGGTAAGTAAACTCACAAAATCCAAGTTCGCGATTCAATTGCAACCGTTGGATCATGGAAGGATCTAGACCGTCGATCCAAGGCAATCGTAGAATCGGGAATCAGGAGAAGGGAGGTGTGTAGTCTTCCAACTTCTCGAAATGTGAAATCTCGATTCAAGAGAGAGGAGATCTCGATCGTTGGATCACGGGGCACATAGACTATCGATCTAATGTGAGCGGAATTTCGGAAGTTGGAATATCATAGGTGAGAAACCTTTCGACTTCGCAAAACGTGAAATCCCGAAACGCAAAGGAGAAAACAGGACCATCGAGTCGTGGGGGAATCAGGGCCATTGATCTGAGGTTTGGAAGTCATGAGTTTAGATATCAAGAAAAGGGAGCAAATCTACATCACGATTTCTCGATACGCAAAATCCCAACGCACTCAAAATCTTGGCCCCAGGTCATAGTTGGAGGTCATATTGGCGGAAGGTTAAAGGAGGAGCTCGCACCTAGAGAAATTTCCAATCGGGAAATCAGAAATCGGGAGGTAGGGTTTGACTCAAGTTGAATCACCCGAAGTCTGAGACCATGAATCACCTTTTGGGTTAGGCCTATGGTCACAGTCGGTGATCACGTGAAGAAATATCACGCCTAATGCTTGTTCGCGCGGGCTGAGTTGCACATAGGACATGTGGATATTTTGTGAGGATTCCAGCAAGGAATCAAAGAGCTGTTCCAGCTCAAAGATTGAGAAGATCCAGTGACTGGGAGGTCAGCAGACCCTGCCGAGGTGGGGCACTTCATCAAGTGGTATCAGAGCTTAGTTTTGTTTGTGGACCGCAAACAAAAGAAGGACGGTGAAAGGATATAGTCTGATACCATTAAGTTGTATCAAATTTTCGTCTGTAGATTTCAGGCGAAGGGGATAAAGGAGATAATATTGTATCATCAAGAGGTATCAACGTTGATTTGTCTGTAGATTTCAGGTGAAGGAGATAGATAAGACAGTCTGACTATGACGAGTAGTATCAAGAGAAGAATTTTGTCTGCAGATTGTAGGTAAGGCGAGAAGGCAAATAGACAGAATCTAAGGACACAAAATGGTATCAGAAGCTGAACTTCACTTGTGGACAGCAGGTGAAGGAAGACAGAGTACTGATGATCTATAGATATGGTTGCAAAGTGTGCAGCAAATGGTAGCTAGCCAGGAGGTCTGAAGATAGAAAAGATGGCTATTGAAGGCCATGAGCATGGTTAAAGAGGAGTAGACCACCAGAAGAAAAGTAAAGCAAAAATTGACAAGAAGCTCATTGAGATAAGAGAAAGAATGGAACTACTGACATTTAATATGTAGAAGGAAACAAAGGTACACTGGAGGTATGAATGGCCTCTGAACAGGAAAGCAAAATGGCCTGTCCAAAATTTGTTGGCCAGAAAACAACAACAAGTAGTGAGGAGATAGCTGAGGTGTGTTGAAAACCTCAGTGACACAGAGGAGAAGCTGGTTTTCATTTGTGAGCCAGAAGTAGGATAAACCCTCAGTGATGAGGAAGGGAGATGAGCTACAGGTCTCATAAACTGCCAGGAGGGCAGAGATGAATTTTCAAATTTCCAGGTGGGCAATGATATGAGATCAAGTGAGGATCTCTTAGACCATCAAGAGGATAGTAGTGGTGCTAGGTGGACCGTGATATGGGATTCGGATATCTCATAAATTGTCAGGGGGGCAGAAGTGAACTTTCAAGTTTCCAGGTGGGCAACGGAGGGAGATCAGTGGATGATCTCATAAACTGCCAAGAGGGTAGTGATGGAAGTTCGAGTTGTCGGGTGGGCAATGAAGAGGGATCATTGGATCTCATAGACTGCCAGGGGGGTAGAAGAGAAATCACAGATCGCCAAGTGGGTGAGGGAGAAGAAATGAACTCAGCTGAGAGTTCATATCAGAAAGGAGTGTTGATAGATGAAGATTCATGTGGGTTTGTAGACCATGTGAATGAAGACGATGAGAAGTTAAATATTCCCATCGCAGTAGAGCAGGATCAAAGGTGTGTTCTGATTGTTGGGGGAATTCAAATATTCCTACCAAATAGTCCAGCAGAGACTAATATAAGAGTTGCACATGAGGAGGTAGTGAAACAAGAATATGAGAAGGAGGCCATGGGGCCAAATTCTTATAAAGCTAATTGTGTCTATGATGCAGGTGAAGCAGAAGAAACACAGCCAGCATCGACTGTTAAAGAGGAGCATATATCGATGTCTTCCCCAACAGGGAAAGAGGATAATTTAGATGAATTACTCACTCAATGGGAGAAGGAGTTGGAGATTTTGGAGGATTGGTTGGACAACCCAAAACTAGAAGATGGCTGCCAGGAGACAGTCATGCAGATTTCAGTAGAAGAGCATTTAGCAGAACTGCTCAAGATTTTCAGCTAGGAAGCTGAAAGGGATATAACTATAGCATTGGAGCCTACAGCAGAAGAGGAAGCAAACAACATAGATTTTGTTGATTTGTGTGAGGAATCGGAATCTCTGGAGAGGAGGATAAATATGCAGAGTAGGCATATCCAACAGATCAAATTGGAAACAGGTGGAGGAACATACCATCCTGAGGAAAAGTTGGAGGAATTTGGGGTTGAACCAACACAAGCGAAGATGACAGAAGCTAATCTGTCAGAGGAAGAAGCTGAGAAGCAACTCAGAGATAAGACTGTAGAACTGGAGTCTGCAGTAGGGTGGAAAGCTAAGGCCATATGAGATAAAGGCATCAATGGAGACTAGGTTGATCTACCCATTGACAAGAAGGAAGTGCAGTGGAGAAGTCTACAAAACAAGGACCATCCAGTTGAGCAGCTGGACAAAGTGATCGAAGAAATCAGAAGGTTGATGTTGGGGTCAGCATAAGAAATTGTCAGTAGGAGGAGGTTGAACAGAGGAGGACTTGCCATAGCAGCAGAGAAGAAACAACAACAGTAGCAAAAGAATCAGCAAGGAAAAGGAGCAAATGAAAAACTCCAAGAGAAAGTATGGGAACGCTAATTTGCTTTCCTTTTACCTTTCCTTCTATCAAATTACAAGTTGAGTGATAACATTTTGGCATCATTGTCGGGGAACATTGAGTCAATATTCCTCAAACGACACTTTTTCGGTAAGACTTTCTTCAAGAATCTCTATCTTACAAGCTTACCCAGCAACTCCACTGAGGGTGATTCCCTCATTCCTTGATAATTTCAAGAAACTTATCTGGTGACTCCACTAATGAAGAAGTCGACCATGACTTCTCAATGTGACCCAGGAAATTTCAAACCCCTAGACTTGAGTAAAATCTTGGGATATCCTAAGAAAATGCTACCTGGATATGAAAAATGGCTCCCGAGATTCATTGGTAGTGATGAAGAAAAAGTTGAGGACCATATTAGTAACTTTTGGGCCTTGTTTCAAATCCATCCTATTAGTGATTATGTTGAGGAATTGGAAATGAAGCTTTTCTCTTCCACTCTTCATGATAAGACCTGAAGATGGTATAATAGCCTCCCCAATGCTAGTATCACATCTATGGATAGATTGGAGGAAGTGTTCCTCAAAAGATGGAGTATTTAGGTGAATCCCAACGTATTGCTAATAAGACTTAATGGCCTCACAAAAGCTGAAAATGAAACTATCCGAGAATTCCATGACAAATTTGAGAGGATAGTACAACAGATCCCTATGAGCCATCATCCTTCGAGTATTTTCCTCACCTTTCTCTACACCAAGGGATTCTCTGGACAATTAAAATTTGTCCTCAATATAATGAAGCCAAGGACAATCCAAGAATATTTTGACATAGCCACACAAGTAGAAGCCAAATTCCCCTCATCCAAAGAAGAACAATCCTTTGTTCTAGAAGTCAAGGCTTGTGAGCCCAGAGGAGCACCCTCCCTCGAAACATATGTTGAAGAAACTCTAAAAGATTTAGAACAAGACATCAGTCAATAAGAGGTTATGGAAAGGGGTCCTAATGAGGTTTCTCAATCCCACGAGGAGGAACATGAGATTTCTCATTCTTCTTCCAAGGAGGATGAAAACGTGGTTGAAGAGAAACAACCTGAAAATGTCCAACACGATGATGAAGTGTTGATGTGTCCTAAATCCTCTGATGAAGCCATCCAGAGTTCCATTTTTCATGCACAAGAAGAAGAGGATGAGGTTAATCACTTTCCTTTTCAGGATTTTGATAATACCTTGTTCTATGATTCAGAGAGTGAAGGAGAAATATAATCCTCGGGTGAGATAGATCCTCCTTGTTGTACAGTTTAAAGAGCAAGTCATGAGGATGAAACAATGATGCATGCTATTTCATTCAATAGAGACACCCAAGTCCTCAAATCTCCTACACAAGAAGAAACAAACACAGTAAGTTACCTACCTTTCCAAAATTTTGATGATTCTTTAATTTATGATTTGGGAAGTGAAGAGGATATGGATGAGCCCTTCAATGCTTTGAATCCTTCATGTTATGATATAGATAGTGAAATAGTTGATGATATTGATGAGTTCATACATGTTGAAGGGTGTAATTGGGATGTGATCAGTTCTAATAAGGATCCCATTTATGACATTGAAGTTCATTTCTAGAGGTTGTCTTTGCAACAATCATATGAGGTTACTAATTTTGATAGTTGGCAACTAGGAAATGATATAATTACATATACTTTTCAAACACCCAGGGATGAGCTAGTCCTATATTCTCCTAATGATTTTTGGCCATACCTTGAGGATTTTGATGAGTACCCCTCTAAGCATTTGGATTTATTCTATGAAGAAAATTATCAACCATTATTTTGCTCAAGCCCTAATGAGAGTGAGGGACTTGCTTGCCTAAAGCAAGATACTTGTGATAAGATTTCCCACCTTCCTTTGATTACTTTACCTTGATATGTCACTAAGGGTATGGTTTCGAAACATGTCCCTCATCCAAAGTCTTATGTATGACAAGGCCTCCTTTTTTTAAGGGGAAGGTTGGATGCCTTAAGAAGAAGCTTATTATCACAATCTTCCAGCTCCCCCTTGAGGAATTTCCAGTCATCCTTTTGGTTCTTGTTAATCCCTTCCCAGGCCTCTGATTGTGAAGACATCCTAGGTAGCCAGCATTAAGACTCTTTCATTTAGTCTTTTGAACCTTTTACTTTTCACGATCCCTTTCTGAGATGGATTGAGTGTTTTCCTGACAGTATGACTTGGGACCACTTTTTCCCTCCCACCCACCTCCATGAACTAGACCTTACAATTTCAATGATACAATACATTTTCTAACTCATGTTATTTTTGTGCTTAACTTATCACTTCTTTGGTTTATGATGAAGCACAGAGGTGGGTATGGGGAGACACTACTAGGATGGTTTCATTGGATACTTGACTACACCTAGCATTCAACCAACAGGTAAGTAGAGGTAAGTAGGTAGACATTTGCATTCATTGTACATACCTTTTGCATTTCATGCTAGAATAGTTTGTATTTCCATTTGTATATATGCCTGATTTATTTTTTTGTACTATATATATATATATATATGAGTCGAGGGTGATATCACCACCCCAAATGATTTCTAATAGTATTATGTTGAGATCAAGCAAGTCACAGGTTATGCCAGAGATGTTGAGGTTCTCATGCACTCTACGGTGAGCACATGTCCCCGAGTTGGAGCCAGATCTTATCCCCTAACCTAGGGATAACTAAGGATATTATGTCTCGAGGCCCACATTTCCTAGACATGGAGTACCGAGAGCTAGATCCACTTGAGCATGGCCCTGGAGGGCCCATCCTTTTCTTCTTCAGCGCCTCCACTTTTTCAGCAACAACAACATCCATCACATCGGCCTGGTCCTGCAACAGAAATGGGTATTTCTCCATGAGGTAATGAGTCAGGGTATCATGGTATGTGTCACTCTAATTCTCAAAACATTTAAATATGTGCATTTAATTCCTTTTTCTTCTAACGTGTGCTTGGACCTTATTCCTTTCCACTTGACCACACCTGAGGCGAATGACATGTTTCCCTAGTAAGTTGGTTCCCATAGGGTTTGAGTTTCCACTGGGGGGATTCATGAAAGGTCATCGTATGTTCCCACCATACTTACCACTTTTCATCTTTTTCCCGCTCATCCATCCCATACACTGGTCCAGGCATTGGTTTGGCCAAACTATCCAAGGGTTGTACCTTACCTTGTGGGAAGAAGGGGCTAAAGGACCAGGGGATAAAAGTAGTTGGAAAAAGATAAAATCCAAAAGAATGAAACCTTGAGATGATTCTTATCCAGATGGATATCGGTGGCCACCCACCTTTTCCAACTGGCTCAAAACAGTTTTCTGACAATTTTGGCAATTTACTAATTTTAGCAGTTTTAACTTCCGTGCCATTTTGAGGGCCTAAATGAAGGTTTTCCAGGATAGAGCACCTCAATTATATCCAAAGGCATGATTGAGCCCCCAAAATGAATCTCCTTGATGATATCTTTCCAACAGGCTATCACACGCCTAAAACGGAGATCGTATGCAAAAGTTACGACCCCGAGAAGTTGATGTACTAACTTACCCAAACAGGGCCCACATGACTTTTGGCACTTCATCTCCTAGGGTTAGGTTTTTGGATGTCTAGGGTTTTGGTCATTCTTGTTTACTGTAAAAGGGCCTTCAGAGCCTCATTTTAATCCTCTTCTTGTGAATGTGCACAGTCGTCACATCTCTTCTCAGAGATAAGCCACCACCATTCCAGCAAGCTTGTTTCCGTAGCATTTTACAATTTCAGCTTATTTCGTTTTTTAATAGAAAACTAGTTTTATTGTATCTCTGTTAATATGTGTTAAGAACCTGTTAATAAACTATATTCATTTCATTCTACTCAAAAAATTTGGATCAGTGGTATCAGAGCAGTTTGCTCCTTGTTGTCTTAATGCATGTCCCCAACGAGGTCAGAGTACAAAGAGTTGGGTCTCAAGCTTGTTTCTCTTGAGGACAGAAGCTCTTTCATGCCCAAGCGACCTCTCATGGTAGGATAAAAGAAAGATGATGGGATAGGATATCCTTTCAAACTGTTAATTGAGGAACCCCTCACGCAACAAAGGAACGAGATGTTGGATAGTTTCACGCAAATCCTTCAACGACTACCAACAGACGACGCATCTTCTTCGAATGGAAGCGCCACCCCCTTCAAGATACAAATAAAATTCAATACTCCTATATTTGAAGGTTAGATAGACGCAGATATTGTAGACAAGTGGTTGAATCTACTAGAAGGGTATTTTTCTGTCCATAACTTTTCAAATAGAGAAAATATTAATTTTGTTCTCCTCAAAGTCGTTCCCCATGTCAAAGATTGGTGGGAAACTTTCTGTGAGCAAAAGGAAACAGAGGAAACCTCATTATTTTCAGTCACGGCAACCTGGGAATCCTTCAGGGATGCTATTAAGGAACAATACTACCCTGTCAGAAGTTATGACCTGTATACCAGATGGACCACACTGCAGCAAGAAAGAGACGAAGCAGTGCCAGATTTCACAAATATCTTCCATACCTTGCGCACCAAGCTGGGTATCAAAGATTCGGAGTGACATTTGGTTCTTAAGTATCATGTTTCTCTGCATAGATACATCCAAACCGAAATGGAATTTCTAGACATCTCATCCTTGGGTGAGGCCTACCGATATGTCGTCAAAATCGAGCAGAAACTCAAACAAAAGACACGGCAATTTGGACCTAGGAACCCCTAACAACAAAAGCTAGGAAAGGGCGGCCCCAACCCACAGAACAAAGTTCATAGCAAAGATGGATAGTATCAAGACTACCAGTCCAAGCCGCAAGCAAAGAAGGACACCAGAAAGACAAAGAAAGATACCAGGAAGTTGTGCGACTTTCATAAGAGCCCTTGGCATAACACTGCTGACTGCCGCTCAAAAAAGTCACTAGTGGAGGAAGTGAAAGCCTCTGAATCAGATGCATATTCTGACTCTGAGCCAAAACCAGAAATGGGAAGAGGAATCATTGACGCGGAACCCAGTGCCACCGTTTCTACCACCAAGCTCTAGCCTGGTGAACCAAATGAGCCAAAAGAAGGAGAGCACCTCTTCCATTCACAGATGTGGGTAAAAGGCACCCAGCTGCACTTCATCATTGATAGAAATAGCCAGAAGAACCTCATCTCAATAGAGGTCGTCAAGCGGTTGGCCTTGCAAACAACACCGCACCCACAACCCTACACCATTGGATGGCTCTGCCAAGGAAGCGATCTCTACGTCAGCCAACAGTGTCAACTATCATACGGCATCAATCCCTTCAAAGATGAGATATTGTGTGATGTTGCTCCTCTCGAAGTTTGTGATGTTCTTTTGGGCCAACCTTATTTATGGAAACATCATGTTGTATATGAGTCTAGGCCTTGTAGTGTTATTATTACTTTGAACAGGAAATTGTATAGGATACCCGAGGCAGTCCCACCTAGTGTTATTTCCTTGATCTTTGCTAAGCAATGCAGGAAGGTCATCTCTCAAATGGGGAAGTTTGTCTTCTTCATGATTCGCTCTCAGTATAAGTGAAATATCATAGCCACATCCAGGGCCTCTGCGGCCGACCTCTCCACACAGTAGAAGCAAGTAGATAAGTTCATGGAGGAATACTCGAATATCTTCTCCTCACCTACAGGGGTACCTCTGTACCGCCAAGTCAAGCACACCATCGATCTGACCCCCAATGCATCGTTGCCCAATGGGCCAGTCTATCATCGCTTCTTGTTAGAGAATGAGGAGATCCAGTGACAGATCCAAGAACTTCTCCACAAGGGGAACATCTGCCCCATCTCGCACCTTGTGGGAGCCCAATCATGATGGTACAAAAGAAAGATGGAACTTGGCGACTCTGTATTGATTATCGGGCTCTAAATAAAATCACAGCTAGAAACTGGTACCCAATTCCCCGAATCGACAACCTCCTTGATCAACTCACAGGGGCCAAATACTTCAATAAGATTGATCTGAAGTATGGCTACCACCAGGTCCTGATAGAATAGACAGATGTATGGAAGACCGCCTTCAAGTCAAAGGAAGGCCTTTTTGAATGGTTGGTCATGCCCTTTGGTTTGAAAAATTTCCCAGCCACTTTCATGAGGATGATGGATGATATCCTGCGACCATTCTCCAATATTGTTTTAGTGGTGTATCAAGACGACATTCTAATTTGCAGCAATACTTGGGTCGAACACTTGCAGCATATTCAGTAGGTTCTGCACACCCTGCGATAGCACAAGCTATACGCCAACTTGGAAAAATGCTCCTTCGGCATGCACCAGGTCCATTACCTGGGCTACATCATTGATCAGCATGGTTTACATGTGGATCCAGCCAAGATCCAAGTCATTTGTGACTGGCCAGCCCCAACAACACTCATTGAGCTTTGGAGCTTCTTGGGCCTTACATATTTCTACCGTAGGTTCATGTTGGGATTCTCCCATATTGCATGTTCCCTCAGCCAAATAAACAGGGGTGGTGGTAAGGAAAAATTTGCATGGGGTCGGTCCCAACAACAAGCGTTCAATGATTTGAAGCAACACTTGTGCTCAGCCCCAGTACTTTCACTACCAGACCTACAACATCCCTTTGAGATCGAGACAGATGCTTCAGACTATGTCGTGGATGTCGTTCTCACTCAGCACGGCCACCCCATGGCCTATCATAGTGAGACACTGTCAAATACTGTCTGTAAGTCCCCTACTTATGACAAAGAAATGTACTCCATTGTGCAAGCCTACCGCCAGTGGAGACATTATATTCTTTGGAAGGAGATATTCATCCACACTGATCATAAGCCACTACAATTCATGCAGACACAGGGAAAATTACAGAATGACCACCATCAAAAGTGGTCCACATACTTGCAGCAAATCCACCTCAACATCAAGTATAAAATAGGAAGCACGAATCGCATCATTGATTGCCTAAGCAGACCGCTAGTCGCGGCACTCACCATGGTGTTAGAATCTTTCGGCCATGAGACATCTGGATGGCCCCAAATCTATGAGACAGACCCTAACTTCGCCACCACCTACCAAATGTTGGGTGCAAATGCAGTTGTCGATAATTTCCATCTTCAGAATGGGTTGTTGTGTCGTCTGGGCCATATCTGTGTTCCATCAAGTGAGTGAGAGAATATGATCTGGGAAACCCACTACAGTCAGGTGGCAGGACACTTCAGCATCGAAAAGACAGTGGTGATGCTACAGAAACATTTCTACTGGTCGAATCTTCGATAGGAGGTCAGTAAGTATATCAAGTCCTGCATTGTCGGCGCTATGGCCAAACCGACTACTAAGAAATAGGGCATGTACACCCCTCTTCCTAATCCTGGCAGGCCATGGGAATCTATATCAATGGACTACATGCCGGGCCTCCCATCCACCAAGCGGAGAAATGACTGTGTTTTTGTGGTTGTTGATCGCTTTTCTAAGATGTTGATCCTAGTTGCCTGCAAGAAGAGCATCACAACAGAGGCCACTACCAAGCTCTTCTTTGAACGAGTTTAGGTACATTTTGGAATCCCACAAACCATTGTCTCAGATTGGGACATTCGATTTCTCATCACATTCTTGTCGAGCCTCTGGTCACTGCTAGACACCAATCTCACCAAATCCACGGCCTTTCACCCCCAAAAAAATGGCCAAATCGAGGTTGTAAATTGAATGATTGTGCATATCCTTCACATGTATAATTCAAATCACCCTCGCACATGGGATGAGAGCCTTCCCTATGTCTAGCATAGCTACAATTGAGCCCTGCATAGCTCAACTGACCACAGCCCCTTTCAGGTGGGGTTGGGATTCCAACCATTGGGTCCCATAGATGTTGCACTTCCCCTTGCGGTCACCTCGACTGACTCATCTCCTGCTCCAAATGAAGTTAACAAAGCCACCTGGTTCATTGAGAGGATCCATCACATCCGCCAACAAGTTCAAGATATCCTACAGAAGTCCAATGACAAGTACAAGCAGCGCCATGATCAACATTAGGTGGCACATAAGTTTCAGGTGGGAGACAAAGTTTGTTTGCACTTGCAGAAAGAACGCCTTACAGCACCCCATCGAAAGATTCACCCACTCCATTATGGGATTTACATTATCACAAGACCATGGGGGATAATTCTTTTGAGCTAAACATTCCTCCTTTCCTTGGCCTACACCCAGTGTTCAATGTGGATCTCCTTCGCTCTTATTTCCCACCATTATTGGACACCTCAGAAGTAGCAGAACAATTGACACCAATAGAGCTCAACCCCGACTGCATACAAAAGGCATCCAATTATCATATTGTGGACACACAGATCAAGGGCACTTGACAACAAAGGATCCACCTTTATCGAGTCGTCAAAGTAGGACATCTCCTGCACCAAGGCAAGTGGCTCACCCGAGGTCAAATTCAGCATAAATTTTCTCATATGATGGGGGACCTCAAAGCAATGGAGACCATTGCTTCCTAAGGAAGGAGGATTGATATAGATAGATATCAGTGGCCACCCACCTTTTCCAACTGGCTCAAAATAGTTTTCTGACAATTTTGGCAATTTACTATTTTTACCAGTTTTAACTTTCGGGGCCATTTTGAGGGCCTAAATGA
Organism: Picea glauca; assembly: GCA_000966675.3. Taxonomy (NCBI): domain Eukaryota; kingdom Viridiplantae; phylum Streptophyta; class Pinopsida; order Pinales; family Pinaceae; genus Picea; species Picea glauca. The sequence goes on from JZKD02S0224557.1 coordinate 330,694, forward strand.
AGGTTTTTTGAGATAGATCTCCTCAATGATAACCAAAGGAATTATTGATCCCCAAAAATTAATTACCTCGATGATACCTTTCCAATGGGCTATCACACACCTAAAACGGAGATCGTATGCAAAAGTTACGACCCCGGGAAGTTGATGTACTAACTTACCCAAACGAGGCCCACGTGACTTTTGGCGCTTCATCTCCTAGGGTTAGGTTTTTGGGTGTCTAGGGTTTTTGGCATTCTTGTTTACTGTAAAAATGCCTTCAAAACCTCATTGTAATCCTCTTCTTGAGAATGCGTGCAGCTGTCACATCTCTTCTCAGAGATAAGCCCCCACCATTCCAGCAAGCTTGTTTCCATTGCATTTTACAGTTTCAGCTTATTTCGTTATTGAATAGAAAACCAGTTTTACTGTATCTATGTTATTTTGTGTTAAGAACCTATTAATAATCTTTATTCATTTTGTTCTTCTCATAAAATCTGAATCAGCTTCGCCCAAGGATCCTCGAGAAATAAATAAAAGGGTTCTCAGCCAGAAATAGAGGGACCCATAAAAAATAATAAATCAAAACCTAGTTGGAGGATAGGGGGTCTCATCACGAGCCATCCTATTATGTCCATGGTCATGTAGCGGTATGACACTTCCATTCAACTGGTCACCATGCCAGGGTAGTGGATCTTGGTGGCATAGCCAAGAGAAAGGGGGTCTCATCACGAGTCGGCCTTCTCATTTCTGTGAAATGCTTGTGGGTAACATTGCCACCACTGGTCACCATGCCAGGGCAGTGTCCCCTAACTAGCCTCTTGAAAGAAAGAGCAATAAGAATAAAAGATAAAAGGCATGAATGGGCTTGGAAACATTTTCATCCATGACAAGGTGTAGCTCACCCTCTTTAGAGGCACCCATGGGTAAGCCATACATTTCCCTGCTATCACTGCATCCATTTCCCAGAAATCCCTTGCCACCTCATCCACTCACATGGCCTGGATTTTTCTTCACCCAAGAACATCCCACATCCAATGAGAACTATCCCAATAGGATGTCCTAGCATCCCCTCCAAACTTGGCTTGTATAATAGCATAACGCCTTTGATCAGTTGTCTAGGTAAAGGGGGTTTCATGCACATGTTTAAATAACTTGATGATTAGATGTGATTGACATTGTTATGATCCATGTGACTCATGATCCCATGGACGACGTATTTGTTGATGTTGCAGGGCTACACCTGATGGACAGGTACACATGGGGAGATGATTAGTTCGGACATCTATGGGGATAAAATCCCATTAGATGGATTTTGAGACCCCATCCAAGGGCAGAGACGGATCAGGGGTTTGCACTGAAGAGAGAGGAGGACGTTCCACCAGGTACATCCTAACAATACTGGACCTAGGGGGTCTTTTCCTTTTCACCATGATGTAGGCCTTGGAAGGCCCATGACATCACCTAGGTCACCCATGATGTCACCCAACATTTTGGATACTTTGGAGGCAGTTGTGTGCCCAGTGGCACGTGTGGCAGGATCCTAAGGCCCAAGGATTCCTAACGTTTTTCTCCAGGAGGCCAATGTTTCCCTAAAAGGGCCTAGTGTCACCCTAAAAGGGCATGACGTCATCTTTACAGCTTGATTTAGGGTTTATTTATGACATTTAATGTAAAAAACTGGATATTATGTGTAACAGGCCATGTCGACCTTTTTGACCTAATTATGGTCATTAGTATTGTATAAATAAGGGTCTAAACCCTTGTATTATTCATCATCTTTTACTCACACTTGTGAGGACTGAAATTTTCACTCTATCCAGGGTTTCTTGGCTGAAATTTTAGGCGCACTTATTGAGGAAGGCTAAATTTGGAGTATTTTGGCAAGTTTTTTGGTGGATGTGTTCAACTAGGGATTTTCTTGATGATTCTTGGTGTATGTAAGTGATATTTCTGCAATTCTTCTTAATTGAATGGTTATACTCTTATTTATCTTGCATTTACATTCAAGATTATGAAATTTCTTGATTAAACCCTAAGAAGACTAGCACATGTTATTGTCCTAGCTTTAAAAGCCTTCACCTACTAGATCTTGTCAAAAGGCCATTTTTCTTGAAGCATGTGCTAAGGCATTTCCATTGCAACACCTTAGTATCCATTGCTTCATCCTAGCCTATTTTTTGCTTCATCATTGAGTTAAAGAGGGAGGGAACCTACAAAGGCCTAGGGTTACTTACACCTTAGTAGCTAGTTTCCCCTAGGGTTTGATAATTGGAGCCTTGGGTTACCAACATTCCAATCTATCAATCTTTCTTGTTTTTAACTCTCCTATTATCATCATTTTCCTCCAACATTTTATGCCATATCATTGACTCCATTTTCCCTGCACTAGTCTAAGTCCTCTTTTGAGTAATTGATCAAAACAACCATCAAAGCATATTCTTTGAGCTTCCTACTAACCATTTCTAACACTAGAATAGCTTAACCTACTAATATTATTATTTTTGTTACTAAAGTAAGCTACAACCATTAATTGTAGCATTAAAAGCTTCTAAAAGAAATTGAAAAGGCTAATTTATGCATTGCCTTGTATGTGTCTAATAAAAGCTAGTATTGTGATGTTAATGGTTGATGATTCTTAGTCATTTTGAAGCCATTTCAAGGCATTTAATGTGAAGTATTTCCTCATTAATATTGTTGTTATAATTTTATGTTTACTTCATCGTTATCAGCCAATTGTTTTACTTGAGAAAGTCTATCGTTTTATGAAGTGCTAACCAGCAAGTGTACTTGCAATATATATAGATTCTTGTTGCTTTGTTTCGGGAAGGTACACCTTGACACATTATCATTTCATTGGTTATAAAACCTAGACTTTCTGATTGGTGGTGACTTGTGAGAGGGGATCTTTATTTATCCATTTTGACTTTGCCTTCTCAAACCCCCAGGTCATTAGGGACATCTCCCCTAGGCCTACCACCCTAAATAGAAAGAGGAATCCTATTGAAGTAACAATGATAGGATAACCTCAAGTTACACCAATTTGTTTTCCTTTTACCTTTCCTTCTATCAAAGTACAAATTGTTGATAACAAGACTCAATACATCTAATCTAATTTGGAAATTAAGGTTAGATAAACCATTAAAAACAATGTAAATGTAAAAAGTAAGATGAGAGAGAGAGAGAAGGAAAAATAATAATAGGGGAGAAAAGTCTAAGGATTGGGAAATGAAAGGTCATACCCTTTGGCCTTCCCATCACCCTATATCTCTCCATTTCTTCCTATACTTTCACTCTCAAAGAGTATTTTAGTCAAGAGATGAGGATACACACAAAGAGCCTCGAACTACATTGTAACTAGAGATTGTCGAAATGAAAGTTGATTGAACCATTCAAATCTCGTTTTCCCATTTGGGTGTATAGGGTAAACAACGTGTCTTTCTGTCATGAAATTTTCTCAGTGGTTTTGTTAATTGTTGTGATTGATTTATTAGTGATCATTTGTGTTAAAATTATGTGTCTAAGTTATGTAATCTCTTCCTTACATTTAAATTGTATCCTATAATTTAATTAATGGGCTCATGACGAATTCCTATGAGTGTTCAACTAAAAATTATGTTATTCATACATCCTCTATGAATTCAATAGCCATGAATTTTTTACCATCCATTTCTTGTTGAATTAGAGATCAATAACTACTTTATAGAGCCATTTCATTTATGTAGGGAGTTGCTCAATTGGGATTTTTAAAATTTTATGAATGTTAGGCAAAATTTTCCTTGACACTGGGCATTTGGCTTGTCAAGATCACCCTTCATAATCAAGTTGCAATTACATACTTTGTGAATTACATCTAATATTGAAAAATATCTATTTATTTTATGAATAATTGCATCTATAATTATAATCATTACAAATTAAAAAAAAATCCTATTGCATACATGTTTAATGAAAAAAATGGAAAGTTTCTAAAGGGGTTAACAAAACAAGATAAATTTTTGGTAACACAGAATTGCATTTTTTTAGATTACATTGCTTTCATTGAATCTTAGTCTAGGCCTATCTATGCATATTGGAGGTACAATCTATCTTGCATTTTCTAATGAATCTTAGATGTTGGAATATTTTTTAATATTGAAATGGGGGGAGGGGTGAATCGGTATTATCCTTTTTCAACAATATAAGAACACTTACATATTAGTTTTATCAAATCAAAAAAAAGATACAATATGTAGAATTTAACGTGAAAAACTTAACTTAGAAATAATCACAATTGTTCTTTTTATTTTTAATAAGGATTACATTTAATTCATGAGCTCCAACTCAAAAGAAAACACTAATTCCTTGTTTTACTAGCACCAACTAGTAGGAGGTTGGGACCCCCTAGATTTTACCAGCACCTATTGGAAGGAAGCATTGACTCCCTAGTTTCTTCAGCTACAACTAAAAAGATGCTATAGCACTTTGGTTTACAAGCTTCAACTGGAAGGAGGCTACAGCCTCCTTTGCAGGCTCCAACCTGCCCTAGCACCACCCAACCTCCCTTTTTATGATTAGTACTTTAATCTTCAAATCTTCATAATCTTCTTTGGATTATGCTGCATATCTTCATTTACTTTCTTGGCCTCTTACTCTGTTATTGATCTTCATATTTCATGTTCAAAGACACGCCTTCTTTCAATAAGAATTTTGATTTATATAGTCTTTCAATGGTCATGTACAATTGAACGGTTGGGCCTCTTCAATATAGGAATGTATCTCTTCATTATAAGTATGTGTCTTTTCAATATAATAAGCCATTGTGACTTTTCAATAATCTTTATATGAAAAGTCATATTATTTTTGAAAAGTCACAACCTTTTTAAATAATAATTGATTTTTCCCCCTTTTTAATTTTTAATTCACTTTTTACCTTACCATGGTAAATACCACCATGGTTTGCAAATACCATGTGCACATACCATTTGCATTTTCATTTTTACCCTTTTTTTTTTAATCCAATTTCACTTTTACCTTTTTCTCTAATCCAATTTCACTTTTACCTTTTTCTTTATTCTACTTTCATATTTATTTCTCTTTTACGTAAACTCCACTTCCACCTAACTTTTCAACTTTTGTTATTTATTAAATTCATATTTGTATTTAATCCACTTTCATTTCCACTTTTGCATAAACTATGTTTCCACTTAACTTTTACACTTTTATATTTATTAAAGTGATATCAAAGTCACATTTATATTTAATCACTTACTAAACTTTGACATATATTTGATCACTTACTAACATTTGACATTAAAGACAATTTATTCAATAATCCACTGCCTAAGTGGATCTAACCATTGGTGGTTGTTGAAAATTGTTTGGGTTTGAAGAGTTGTCCAACTTCATCCTGGCAAGAATGATGACCAAAACTTGCTACGAAATATTGACTTATGTGTTGATCTGACAGACTCAAAGGTTCTCAAGGTTGCATCAATAAATTTCCCTTCGACTACAGTCTGAAATGATAGTCCACAAGAAGTTATTCAAGAGGGCGACTCACCAGTATTTGTTTTGTTCATCACGGTCATGTCTCAACAGAATATACAGTCATCGGGACAACTTGACTCAACCAGTGTAGTAATTGAAATTGTCTCATTCTTTCATTTTCATTCAAGTTCATTCTTTCAAAGCACTCGACCAGGCGATCCCCTGTATTTTGGTAGTCCATTGAGTTCTTGTAACTCAGTATTCATGTATCCTTCACTGTAGTCCCATGTCATACTTCACTATAGTACTTTTTGTATTCATGTTGACATCAATGCCAACACGATATTTTCATTATTAGAGAGTACAATTAAGTCTTTATTGAGTTCAATAAACAACATTTTATTACACTTATTCATTCCATGTTGTGCATATTAATGTATGAGCGTGGGACGTAGAGATGATGATGAATTGAGGAAAAGATCTATCTTGGCAGAAGACGGAGCTTACAAATCAAGGAAAGATGAACCTCTACAAGTTAATTGGAAAGGAAAGGTTCTACAGTATAGAAGGTGCAAACATTTCCATGCAAATATATTGGTTACTATCACTAGGGAATTTTAAGTATATCACAAACATTAGGATGAGATTAGTATTCACAGTAAAAAAAATGCATCGTAGCATCTTCATGAAAGGCACTCAACCACACACTTTAGTAACAGATGGGTAATGGAGAGAATGGAAGAGACTATAAGGAGGAGACTACACATCAAGTGAAATTCGAATTATTCCTTTTTAAACTCATTTTTGTAGTCTTAGTTTACCTTTTTTTAATTTTATTATGTTCCTTTATTGACTTTTATAATTGTCTTCATTTTGTATGGTGTTGAGCAAATTTAAGGGAATAGTAAAAAAAACATTTTACCATAAAAATAAAAATCAAATCAAGACAAACAAATGTTAATAGAGGTATGAAAAGGTATACTCAAACAATGAAAAGAGGAGTAAAAGATCACACTTGAGAAGGTAAAACATGGAGTGGATCACCTTAAGACATCAAAAACAAATAGATGTGAGAGATTTAGATCCCCTAAGTAAATTGATAATTATGTATTAATAGTTAGAATTATTTATTTAATTGAATTGTTATTTTATTATGTTTTTTTCTAAATGATAAGGAGGGTTTGAAAGAATCGGAGAATATTGACAAATTTTTAACTTAATATATTCTTCCTTTATTAAAATCACTCATGCTCTTTAGTATAATGTTCTTACATTGCAAGGATGAGGAGGGATCAAAGGATGAGTATGGAGGATTCGAAGGATGAAGAGGTATCGATATAAATTTTAATTGAGACTCATGTAGTGTTGTAGACGAGTCATTGCAAGTTTTTGTTACATACATGGAAAGAAAAAAGATACATGGTTATTTATCAATTTGAATTAAATTTTATAATTGTGTTTGAATACATGTTTTTGTTTTCGTTTATCATATAGTGAAATTTATTGAATGTTAGTGCATATATTATATGCACAATGATTTAAAATATATTATTTTATTTTAATGATGATTAATAGATTAGATTAGATGTACATTGATTAAAAATAGATGTATAAATGAAAAATGATTAATTATAATAAATTTCATTAATGATTAAAAATAGATGCATAAATGAAAAATGATTAACTATAATAAATTTCATTAATAATAAAATGATAGTAATTGATAATTAATTAAAAAAATAGTTCATAATAATTAATAATAATATTAATTATTATTATTATAATTATAAATAAGCAATAATTAAATTTTAAAACTTAATAATTAGAAACATGACACTGAACACAATTTTAAAGGTGAAATTTTTTGTGTTGCATCAATAACATTGAGACAAAATATTAGCCTCCCAAATGAGTCACTCACCACTTATAATAAAAGAAACACTAACATGCGACACTTATTATGACTCTAGGCCCTATATTTTAGTAGTGTATATAACAAAATAGAAACACTAACATGCGACACTAATTATGAATCTAGGGCCCTATATTGTAGTAGTGTATATAACAAAATAGAATTTGTGTTAATAATTTTTTGTTGGAGTTATGATAGTTAATGTTGACTTGAGTTATAACATCCCATGACTACTAAGAGTGCTCCTTAAAGTGCATGGTTTTCTTCAAGCTCATTGACACTAGGCCTCCAACTCTTGATAATTTTATCATCCATCTCAAAAGGAGAAGTAGAATTTTGTAGTTTTCTAATGTAATCCTCTAAGTATCCCTTAGTACTTCTTAATTCACTTAGTTTACAAGGTTCTTATTGGGGTGCCACAAGTCCTAGATGGATAAGTCCTTCCCTTCTAACCAATCATGAAGTTGGAAGACAAGGTCTCAGGAGAACTTTACATTATCATGATGATGGAGACTTAGTTACTTGCAATGAAATACTTTGGTTGATAAAACCCAAATTAGCATCTTGAATTTGAGTAATGGTCTCTTTTTCATTGGCTTGAATGTTTTACAAGGAAATGAATTCATCATGAAGTGAGTGTTAAAGTCTTGCAACACTACAACTAGCATGGTAACTTCTCTATTAGCATTCTTCAATTCAACAATTGTATCTTTTTTATTGATATTAATATCCTATAATTAAGCAACTTCATTGCAAATTTGGGTATTAAATTACTCCAAAGAAACGATCTTCTTAGAATGTTTTCCATAATCAATTATTCTTCTTCATCATCAAAATCTAATATAGCGAATAAAATATACTAGGAAACTTTCAACAAACAACAAAGAGTTTAGATGTGAAGCACATAATGAGCATGTCCCTAAGAAAATGCAAAGAAAAATTGATTTTTTCCTTTCAAAATGACCTTAAAAAAATGTATATATACCTCCTCAAGGAATCATTAAATTTATCTATGGTTATACAAATTATTTTTCACCTCTACAATAACAGTACAAGAACTTTCACTTTTTAACTTTCAT
>JZKD02S0224580.1:11481-21699 GCA_000966675.3 Picea glauca
CTCCTCTTAGTTGATCAAAGAGGTCATCAATTCAGGGTAGAGGATACTTGTTCTTTATAGTGTACTTGTTTAGCTATCGAAAGTCAATACACAGCCTCAAGGTTCCATCTTTATTTTTGACAAAAAGTACTAGTGCTTCCCAAGGTGAAACACTTGGACGTATGTACCCTTTCTTCAACAATTCATCCAACTACATTTGTAATTCTTTTAAATCTAGTGTGCTCATTCTGTAAGGTTTTTTTGACACTGGGGAAACTCCTGACACTAACTCAATTGAGAAATCTATCTCCCTTCTTGGTGGCAGTCAGGCTATTTCTTGGAATACATCTTCAAATTCCTATAGTAATAAGAAATCTTCAAGGCTTGGTCCTTTTGTATTATCTGGCTCTTCCACATGAGATGCATACAATTGACATCCTTTCCTTAAACATCTTTTTAGTTGTAAGGCTGAAATCTCGCTTATAGAGATGGGTCTTGGGACTCCTTTCACAGTGCTCTGTTTTCCATTTCCATCAAGACACGTAAATGTCTTGTTATGACAATCTAGGAAAACATGATGTTTTTCCAACCAATCCATTCCAATCAGAATATCATAAGACCCCAATGGTATGATATCTAGAACAATACTATTATTCATGCCATTACGAATTATGGAACAACTTCTAACCATATCATGGATTCTTCTTTTGGTTCCAGTGGCTAACTGAACCAAACTTGATTTTCCAAGTTTATTTTTCTCCAAATGTAATCTATCCACTATCTTAGGATCAATGTAGCAATGAATTGCTCCTAAATCAATCAAAATAGCAGCAGGTTGATTTATGATCTTACCTTCCACCTCGATCATATTGGACTGGTACTCTGCTTGTCGATCATTTAAAGTTGCATAGATTCTTCCCATATCTTCGACTGTTGTAGCTTCTTGGATGTTGTGCATAGTCTTCACTCTGTCCTTTCTGTGTGGGAAATCCTTGTACAAGTGATCTTCCTTGCATCCCCAACATTGGATTGGTGGTCTTCCCCTTTTTCCCAAGAAATCTTCCTTCTTGAAATCTCCCTTAGCATACTGATCTTGATGATTTCTATGAGGCTCATTCCTATTGAAGGAAGGTTTGAATCCTTTCCTCCTCTGATCAGACTTCGCATTTTTATTTTCCTTCCAATAATTCTACAGAGATTCTCTTCCCTGGCCTTGCTCAAACAAGTATTTATCCTTCCTGATGGCCTCCGTCAAGGTCTTGGGTTCATCGTACTTGATCTTTTCCTTATAAAAGGTTGGCAGTCCACTTAGAAATATCTGTATTTTCACTTTCTCATCACAATGAACCTGACATACTTTAACAATCCCAAGAACTTCTTCTCATACTTTGCCATAGTCATGCTTCCCAACTTGAGTTCAAAGAACTCCTGCATTTTCCTGTCATAGAAAAATGCTTTGAGAGGTACTCCTTCTGGAAGTACTTCTTGAACTGCTTCCAAGTTATCCTACTCTCATTAATGTGCTCCACTTGCTTCAGTTGGTCCCACCACATTGCGTATTTCCCATGTAAATGGCAGGTGACAATATTGGCTTCCAGGTTGGATGAATAGTTATGCAACTTAAAATATCTCCTGAGCCCAAGCAACCATGCTTCAACATCATCTTCCCTTTCTCTTTCACCCTCAGATGAAGGTGGATTGAGCTTCCTCAACTCTCCTTGCAAACTATATACCTCTTGTTTCCTTCTTTGGCATCTGACATGAGACACCTCTGGACTTCTTACAGGATCATCTGATGCATAAAAAATTCTTTTCGAGTAAGGAGTTGAGTGGTGTCCATGAGCTCTGCTAGCACTTCTGGAATAACCAACTCTTCCACGATCATCCCTTCTTTCATGGCACCTGCCTTCTTCCTCTTGTATTGAGTTTGATCCCTTCTACATTTTTCTCTGCAACTGATTTATGCTCTGCAACACTCAAGCATTTATTTGACTTTGCTCTCTCATCAGTCTCTCATTGTCTTCTTTGTAGCACTGCACTTCCATCTTCAGTCTTCTTACCGTTTCTATTAATGTTTCTTGTTCTCCTTTTCCCTTGCGTCCATTGGACTTTGTCTCTGCATTACCAACTCTTGTATTCTGGCCTTTGGCCTCCTTATCATGACTGGAGGATCCCTCACCTTCTTCCATTTCCTCAATACGCATCCTGAGTTGATGTGTTTAAGCCCCTTAATTCTGCAAAATGTGCAAGCGACCATTTTGTTAGACTTATGCATATGATAAACAAAATTTCCAAACCATGCTACAAGTCTCTTTCTTTTTTTGTTCATGGAGATCATATCCCCATTCCTCGAAAATAACAGTGTCCTGTTATCCTTGGTTGAAACATAATTTCATCCTGCACAGGCGCTTCCTTCAAACCACCTTCCTAGGTGAACACGACTAGAAACCACAGCTAAATCCTTCCTTAGCACTTTTTCGTCTCGAAGACCACCAATTAGACCCTTAGCCCTCCTTCCCTTAGCTCTCAATCTGCATATGACCACGACCATGACCCTACGCTTAGATGAAAAAGTGCTTGTCTAGATCTTCAGGACTTCGAAAGTTTAAGCCAGGACCAGATCAACAGTCCTCGTCCTCTTTCACAATCAACAATTGAGATCCACTTTGGGACTCCGCGCTTCAGGAGTCTCAACTTTCCTCGCTTGCCTCCTCCTGGAATGCTGTCACCCAAAGTTCATGATCTGCCGACGGGTGTCCTCCCACAAATCAATGACTGTGAATCGCTTCGGCTCTTCGGGCATCAGAAGTTTTAAACTTTCCTCCTGCACGTTCTCTCAGAGTGCTTTCACCCAAAGTCGATGATCCTTTGACATGTGTCTTCTGGAATCAACAGTAGATATGTACTCTGACCTTCAGGAGTTTTCGACCCAACACAACCTGTCACATCTTTCCCCACTGGAGTGCCCAGTCTCCGGATTGCACGATCTGTCACCAGGTGGTGAAATACTGGAAGCAGACATGTGGCCCATTCAGGCGGGTGACACGTGTTACGTTCTAACTAACATTTCAATACTCCATATTCTCAAAACTTACTGACATGTGGCACACATCCCAGGTGAAGTCCGCAAGCCATGTCACTTCGAGAATTCTAGGATCCACATCACCTCTAGGTGACATCATCGTGCTCCATCACTTCGGCTCTTCGGGCTTTGGGAGTTTCCATACTGGCACACTTCCAATTCTCCCGAAATATGAATTCTCGAACCGACCAATCTATCACCATGTGTCCTTATAGATCAGATGACTAAGATTCCCTTCGGGTCTTCACCTGGAGTCCATGGATCTGCACCATCTGTCCTCCTTAATTTGATGGTTGAGGCTTACTTTGGATCTTCGAACTTCGGAAATCTCAAACTTCAAAAACTTATCTAGCCCCACTAGCTTTTATCCGAAGCCCTGGATCTGGTGACGTGTAGCTCTTGGAAGATCAATGGTTGAGATCCTTTAGGATCTTCAGGTTTCAAAAATCTCAAACTTCCTCCAAGTACATGGGATTCTGCCGCGTGTCCTCCTGGATCGGACGACTACAATTCACTTTATATCTCCGGGGTTTGGAAATCTCAATTATAAACTTCTCCTTGCTCGCCTTTTCTCAGAGTGATTTCACTCGAAGCACACAATTGGTTGACACGTGTCCTCCTATAGATCGACGGTCCTGGACTACTTCTGCTCTTCGGAGGATCGTCACTTGAGTAATAACATGTCACATCACTGCATGTCTTTCAATTTGCAGGGGAATGCATCGACGTTTTGGAGTAACCCACTTTTCGCCCCGCAATTCTCTTGATGCTAACATGTAACCCCTTGGTGAAATCGTGGTTTGGATTGTGGGACCGCCTTGGGAAATTTCTCCTGTGCAACTTGGTTCCCTGCAATGCCTCCTGTCTGTTGATCTCACTCTCTAATGGGATCTGATGGTTGTGACTTTAGCCCTTGCTTCCTTTTCATGGGACGACCCTTGTTCACCCGTCCTCCGATCCAATGATCCTAGATCTCTCCCGATTCTACAGTGGCAATCGCTCCCAGATTTGAAGGGGGATGGTCACGATCCTTTGAACCCCTTACAATGAATCTTTGACGATCTAACTCCTACGTAGATTCTGTAACACCATTCCTCCTGAGATTTTCAACTTCACGGTCAGAGTTTGATCTTGACCATGAGACTCTGACCAATAGACCCGACCCATACCAGCCCGATGTTTCAACTAGAATCTCTGATACCAAATTGTAACATACCCAACCATCCACAGGACGGGGCATTCTACCTACAATCCTGCCCTTGGACTTGTTTTTCTTACTGATACCTTCTTTAATTAATAAGAACACATAAGATACAAGATTTTGTGACATGCACAACAATATCCACCAAGCATGCATAATCTAAGATTTAGTTAAACGATAATTAAAATACACAGAGGAATACATTCATACACAGATAATAATATCACAACATAGAGAACTTATATTTATAAAAAGGTGACACCAACTGGCTACAGACCAAGGATGTTCCACCGAACCGTAGACACCCCTGCTCGAAATCTAAACAACAGTGTCACCCCTGAGTTAGGGATATGAATCCACAAGGATGGTTCTAGAGTGTACTTGGGTTCACAAACCAATCAGCTCTCAAGCTCTCACAGGTTTCCCAGGACCCACAACAATTCAAGTGCCCATCTCTCTTCCACCTAGCCTGTACCACCTTAAGAGAATAAACCTCCACCCTTCTCTGCCACACAGTCCCTCAGGCAATCCTTCTCTTTTTTCCAGGGCCTCCAGCACAACTGGTCCAGAATCTCAATGTTGGAACTCTCAGGACTCACAATTGTGATAAAAATAGGGCACAAGCCAATGCATCTCAGACATGCAGGCCCCAGGTCATGGCTGGATTTCACCAGCAACCATTACAACTAACTATCCCATTGCTAATCTTCAGCAGTTCGGTTCCCTTTCCCAAGCCAAGATGCGAATGAGGATGGATCAATGAATGGGTGAGTGAGTGAATGAAAGTGCGTGAGGGAAATGAATGAATGTACAAGAAAATCAACGAACAAGCCATCAATCAAACCCCCCCATCAGACCAGAGGTAGGTTTAAGTAACTTCGTGGGGAATCAAGAACCTCCTGGCCTTCCCCAATAAGCTCACGTAACCGATCCCCTCCCTTAGGAAAAAAGGGTAATTAACATAGGAATAAACACTTATCCCCTCAAGCCCCCTCTCTTGTGGAATCATAGCCCCCTATAACTCTAGTCCTTGTCCGTCTAGCATCCAACCATGTATTTATTATTAATAATGATAAAAACATTACATGTCTTGGGCACACTAGCCTTTTAATAATTGTTTGGGCACCCTGGCCTCTCAACATTGTAACAATACATTATTTAAAATGGGGTTTCAAAACCTGGGCTGTTACATATTTAGTTTTTTCAACTCTTATGAACTATCACATCGAGAATAAATATCCTCAAACTTATAATAAGAAAGTGGTCTTCTTGAATTTGAAGAACTATGAATGAAGAAATGTACTCCTTACTAAAAAATGACACCTGGGATCTTGTTCCTCTTCTTGAAGGTTGCAAGATGGTTCATTGCAAGTGGGTATATAAAACCAAGTTTTTCAATAGATGGAAGCTTGCAAAAATTTAAATCTCATCTTGTTCCAAAAGGTTTCTCTTAGGTTGAAGGTATTGATTCCACAATTTTTTCCCCCCTTGTTACAAACGTGGATTTGATCTAACTTGTTCTTTCACTTGCTTTTTTTCAAGGATGGAAAGTACCTTAGATGGATGTAAAAAGTTCTTTTCTACATGGGGACTTGAATGAAGAAATATACATGGAACAACATCCAAGTTTTACTCAAGACGACTCCTCCATTATTTTCCACCTAAAAAGTGACTTTATGCTCTCAAGAACGCTCTGCGAGCTTACTATGAAAATATAAACAATTTCCTTTTTGGTTCTAGTTTCTCTAGGTGTCAATATGATCCCAACACTAAAACATTAAATGGTGAGCTCCTCATCATTGTTATCTATGTTGATGACATACTTATCACTAAGAGTAACCCCCATCAGATCAACCATGTGAATTCTAGTCTTATAACCCATTATTTCCTTGGTCTTCAAATCTAACAATCTAAAAAGGGGATATTTATTTTCTAGCCTAAGTATGCTCTTAACCTTGTTCACCAGCTTCACATGAAATATTTCAAGTATACCCGTTCTCCTTATAAGCCACGTGTCAATTTTTTTTCCAAGTGCTTAACTCATAAGGTTGATCCTACTTTATATAGAAAATTGATAGGATGTCATCTGTCCTTGACCCATAACTGAACAAACCTCTCGTTTGATGTTGGTTTAGTCTCTAATTTCATGTGGGATCCATATGAGAGTCATTGGAAGGTAACAAAGGGTATTCTTTGCTACATCCAGGGTACTTATAAGTTTGGAATCAAGTACACTAAAGGGGGCTCTTCTTCCTTAGTGGTATTTATAGATTCATTTTGGGTAGGTGATGTTGATGATGAGAAGTTTGCTTTTAGTTACACTTTCAACCTTAGTTTAAGTCTTGTCACTTGGTCCAACAAAAAGTAGCGTGCAATTGCTAAACATTTCTTCTACAAATCCATAGTACTAAGGCATTGCCAATGTTGGTTGAGAAGTTTTTTGGATTCAACAATTGCTCACAAAGATTGGTTTTACTCAGGATAAACCTTCAACTCTTTGGTGAAATAGTCAGAGTTGCATCCACATTGTACTCAATCTAGTTGAGCACTGGTGCACCAAACACGTTGAGGTCCATATGCACTACAAACATCATCCCTTTCATGATCATGTTCTTGAATTGCAATCTTATTGTTCAAAATATCAAGTTATATATGTTTTCACCAAGAAATTCATTAAATCCAAGTTCATTCCTCTTCAATCCTTTCTAGGGGTGTAGAAATTTATAACATGTAAATCCTCCTTCCTTCCCCTCAAGTTCAAGTCAATCTTATGTGGGGATGTTGGTGAATAATTATGTGCATATTATTTAATTATTTGTGCACATACAATAAACAGGTTATGCACATTAAATAGATTTGTAATTATAAATAAGAATTGGAGTATCAATATAAAGTTTATCTTAATCTATCCATGCATTGATGGATCCTAAGCTTAAGTAATATTAACTTGGATAATATTTTACAACTAGTTGAGTTGTGGCTTAGTGAACTAAAAACAAATGAGAAGATTGCACAAATGTATCTACTTTATATATAAAGGACCCATGTCCTCATTGTACACAAGAGTTGATTGAGAAGTAATTAAGCTCTCCCCTTTGGTTCATGGAGTTTCCATTTCAAGGGTTTTACCACATATATCTTATGTCATTTATTAGTTTGATATTATTCCATGAGCTTGTGACCACGTATAATTTCAAACACATCTGTCTTGTGAAAAAATTGTTAATGGATCTCATAATCCACTAAGAGGCCAAATGTCCCCTGTAAATTCCTATGTGATGTTTTGAGGCCTCATCCATGGCTCTTGAGCCTTGTAAGCTTAATTTAGGCACAACACCTGGCTTTCCCCCTAAAAAATGGCCTAGGTCTCGAGCACGATTGTTTTGTGTGCAAATCCTCCTAATGGTACCCACATTCCTCCGAGTGTAAAGATCCCATGGAGAGGGTGTGTGTGGTGGTTTATGGCCTCATATGTGGCACTTAAGCTATAGAATTTTTTTTAGGGCCCAAGGCCCTTATTTTCCTTCCTTGACCATGGGAAAGGCCTTGAGAACTATTCATGGTGTACAAAACATACTAATGGAACCCATCTTCCCAATTAGAGACCAAAGATTTTCTACAAAGGTCTTGTGTGGTTGTTCAAGGACTACTTCAAAATTCTCGATCTCAAGAAGGTTCAACTATGTCCTAACCAATTTATTTTCCTTCACTAACCATGGTCAAGATCTTGAGAGCCATATGTGGTGTGTAAAAACTCATAATATGATGATATCCAACTTAGAGCCAAATGTACCATTGAGAGTCCATATTTGTGGTTGTTCAAGTCCTCATTCATGGCCCTTGAGCTCGAGAATCTTATGGTAGGCTCTAAGGTCCTTTTTTTCCCACCCTAAACATGGTACAGGTCCCAAAATCCATTCTTATTATGAAAAACATCCTACTAGCACCCATATTCCCAATCAAAGGCCAAAGATCCCCTACAATGGTCTTATGTATTTTTTCAAGGACTACTTCATAGAGATTAATCTTGAAAAGATTTAAATAGGTCATAATCAATTTATGTCCTTCCTTGACCATGATCAAGGCCCTGAGTGTGACACATCATGTGAAAAACCTCCTAATGGATTTAATACCCAACCTAGAGGTCTAAGATCCCATAGATATTATTTTTGGTGGTTTGAGTCCTCGTTCATGGCCCTTGAGCCTAATAATATTATTGCAGGGCCCAAGGCCCTTGTTTTCCTCTCCTAACCATGGTATAGGCCTTCAGACCCATTATTGTTGTGAAAAATCTACTAATGGCACCCATATTCATATTGGGAGGCCAAGGATGACCTACAAAAGTCCTCTGTGGTGGTTCAAGGACTCCTTCATAATGCTTGAGTTAGAGAAGATTCATATGGGGCATACAGATGATTTTTTCCTTCCTTGACCATCATCAAGGTCCTAAGTCCCATATGTGGTGAAAAATATACCTTTATCCCACCCAAAGGACAAAGATACCCTTGAGATGGTTTGTGTGGTGGTTATAGGCCTCATTCATAACCTTTGAGCATGACAAGCTTCAGTAGGACCTAGGGCCCTTGCTTTTCTCCCCTCACCATGGTATAGGCCCTAAGACATATTCTTGTTATGCAAAACATATTAATGGAGCCCATATTCATAATGGGAGACCAAGAATCACCAAAGGAAGTCTTCCATGGCCCTTAAAGGATTCCTTCACAATGCTTGAGCTATAGAAGATTCATAGAGGGCCTAAGGATTGTTTTTCCCTTCCCTCTCCATGGTTAAGGCCATGCGACCCAACCATGGTGTGATTTTTTTTTATTGGTGCCTATATCCTACCCAAAGTCCAAAGATTCGTTAGAGAGGATATGTGTAATGGTTTGAGGCCTTATTCATGATTCTTGAGGTTGATAAGATTTTTTTAGGGCCTAAGGCCCTTATTTTCCTCCCTTGGCCATGGTAAAGGACTTGAGTCCCATATATGGTGTAAAAATCCTCCTAATCGTGTCCATATACCACCTGGAGGCAAATTATTCCATAGAGATTTTATGTGTGGTGTTTTGAGGGCTTGTTTATGGCCATTGAGCCTAAGAATATGTTTGTTTAGGGCCTAATTCCATTGATTTCTACTCCTGATAATGCTACATGCCCCAAGTCCCATTCTTGTTGTGAAAAACCTACTAATGATTCCCATATTCATAATGTGAGGCTAAACATCGCCTAAATAATTACCATGTGGTGGTTTGAGGACTCCCTCACATGCTTGAGCTCGATATTTTTCTTCCTTGACCATGGTAGAGGCCCTGATACCGAACTATGGTGTGCCAAATCTCATAATGGCTCCCATATCCCACATGGAGGCCAAACAACCCTTAAAGAGGATTTGTGTGGTAGTTCAAGGCCTCATCCATAGCCCTTGAGCTCAAGAAGCTTCCTTTAGATCCCAAGGCCCTTGATTTTCTCCCTTGGCCATGGTACAAGCCTTGAGTCTCATATTGATCTAGGTGGATATCGATGGCCACCCACCTTTTCCAACTTGTTCAAAATAGTTTTCTGGCAATTTACTATTTTTAGAAGTTTTTAACTTCCGGGGTCATTTTGAGGGCCTAAATGAAGGTTTTTCAGAATCGAGCTTCTTAGTGATCGTGAAAGGCTTTGATTGAGCCCCCAAAATGAATCTCCTCGACAATACCTTTCGAACGGGCTATTGTGCGCCTAAAACGGAGATAGTATGCAAAAGTCATGACCCCGGGGAGTTGATGTACTAACTTACCCAAACGAGGCCCACATGATTTTTGGCGCTTCATCTCGTAGGGTTAGGTTTTTAGATGTATAGGGTTTTTGAAATTCCCGTTTATTGTAAAAATTTCTTCAGAGCCTCATTGTAATCATCTTCTTGCGAATGAGCGCAACTGTCACATCTCTTCTCAGAGATAAGCCGCCACCATTC
>JZKD02S0224657.1:2875-14385 GCA_000966675.3 Picea glauca
ATTTCATTACCAACTAGTGGCTTCGAAATTAGAAGGTCTTGTTTGCTTGGTGATTGCTTCCTAGATTTTGTTTACTAGCATGTGTTGTTTGTTTCTCGAAGTTGACCATAGGAATTGTTTCGCGGAGCTTGTCACTCATTACAATAGTTCCCCCACGTCGTTCACGTAGAATGCAGGGTTTATCTCCAGAGCATCTAGACGGTTCACAACCCTTGCCTACATCTACACCTGAGGGCTCTCCTCAGCAAGGTGAAGAAACAGTTGTCACCACACCACAAGTGGAATCAACTGAATCTCTAGAACCTTTTCGAATTACCAATAGTAGAGAGGACTTTCAAATTCGCCGTGGTGAACGACCTTTTGTGCGATTAAATTCTTCCAGGGAATTAGTTGTTACTTCTTCTGGATCACCCGTTGGGCCTTTTCCCGGTGTTGAAGGCCAAGATCCTTTTTGGTCTGCAGGTGATTTCCGTGGGACTCTTTTTAGTCCTGGTTCGCCTGTGATCTTTGAAATCAACCCTCTGGTATTTTCTAAGACAGAGACTGTACCGGTGAATACCACTTATCACTTTACTCTCCCTGCTGAGATGGCCCATCTCACGAACACTATGAGTGTCCCAACCGGGTTCACTACAGCTAGTCTTCCTCCTATAAATACCCAACGAACGCCCAATGTCACTCCGACACTACCACCCGGCTACCATGCGTTGAATGCTTTGTTGAATGCTTCCAATCCAACACCTCCGCAAACCCCATCTGGTACTCCTGGTGGTGGTCCTTCTTTTCATGGGCACCCTATTCCCGGTCTTATTCTGACACTCCCTCAATTTCCTTCTGGCAATCCTAATCCTAGTGGCACTATACCGTCAATTACCCCAAACTTTCAGATTCCCGTTGGTGGACAAGGTGGTACGATTCAATTTCCTCTTACCAGACACAATCCACTTACTACACAACCTACGATTGGCACACAACTTCCGGTTGGAACTCCACCTACTATAGGGGGACCAACTCCACCTTTTGGATAAAATATACCTCATGCTTTGGCCCAGTATTGGACTCAGATGCTACAAAATCTTCCTCAAACGACTGGGGGGAAACAACCTACCCCTACTATCGGCCAACCATATCTAGGTATACCTAATCCTATTTGGGGTCAGGGTCAGAATGCTCAAACTCAGGTCCCTACTCAACCTCAAGGTTACAATCCTTGGAACTACTATCCTCTCCAACCACCACCGAATCAGCCAGGGTCTTCCCACTATGGGAAGACTGCATATGGTCCTACTAGTTTTCCAACAAGGCTTCCACCCCAAAGCCACTAGTACTTGCAAGTGAATCGACAGTTACCTTTTCTTGCAACTTTGGATTTTCCAGACTTGTCTAGGATTCTAAATGATCCTATTCATCACTCTCCCCAATGGCCTGTTATTCCAGCCAAGCTTCCATCGAACATTCCTAAATTTGATGGAAAAGTGGGAGAGGACCCGAACAATCACATTATGAATTTTCACTTATGGTGTTCATCCAACTCGTTGATGGATGACTCTATTCATTTACATCTTTTTCAACGAACCCTTATTGGTTCTGCTACGAAGTGGTATATTGAATTTCCATGAGGTTTCTTCTCTGAGTTCAACACCCTAACTATGGATTTTCTTACACATTACCAGTTACCGATCTGTTATGATACTGGGACTGAGATTTTGACTTCCTTCAAACAAACTAAAGGCACTCATATATCAGATCATATCCATGAGTGGCGAAGGAGACGACGTCTCATTAAACTTGAACTCCCTGATCAGTTACTGGTAGAATGGTTTACAAAATCCTTTGTGAATGAAATTGGTAAAGACATTGCCATGGGTGGTGTTGTTATAGAGGAGTAGGCTATAAGTCATGCTCAATATCTTGATCTCGTTTATTCTCAAACGTGAACACTTTACGATTTGCTACCTGAATTACCTTGTCCTGGTACTTCCAGCACTTCAACTACTCTAGTTGCCTCGCATGCAGCTGACGGTGTGATTGGTACTGCCCAAGCCCATTCACATTTTGTTTCAAGTACAACCCCAAAATCTACTTCTTCTAATGTTCAAAATGCTTCGTCTCCTGCCACTTCCACCGATAAAACTTCTGAGGTGAACGTCGTTCAATCTACCTCGACCGGTAAAAATAAATCGAAAAAAGGGAGAGGCAAGAATAAGGAGGGAAAAAATAATACTCAAACAGAGAAAACTAAAACCCCTCCTGTTGAAGATCGAGATAAGCACAAACCACGATACCCTTTCCTTATCTTTGGTGACAATCACTACATGAAGGATTGTCCACGACGTGCCGAGGTTACTAAGTTCCTTCAAGGAACGCCAAAACATCTACGCCGACAGTCTTGTCCCAACCCTTCCCGTCTCAACAATAGGCTCAGTTGGTCATGCATGACCAACCATTTTCTTCTACGACATCATATGTTTTGATGTGTACTGGTGATTCTAAGCAAAACAACGTTGCAATTACAACTAGAGCCAAAGATTATTCTCTGTCTAAGGAGAAGGTTGACGATTTACCTCTTGCTTTGGTACAACCCTCTCCACCAACTCCACCTACAAATGGTCCTCTTCATCTGGAACGACCGAGACATGATACAGTTCTACGACCACCCCCAAAAGGTGTCGTTAGGAAATCGGCTTTCATTCCTCATGCTCGTGCGGCCCAGAACTACAACATTGTTGAAGATCTAGCCCAGGCACCTTCAACAATGTCAGCCCTTGAAGTCCTTCAGTCTTGTCCTGCACAATGGAAGGCACTGTTGAAATCTATAGGTGGAATTGACCCAACCGATACGAATTTAATAGTCTTTGACTTGGATGATCATATTCCAAGGTTACCCCCTCAGCTTGCGTTCCAGATACAAGTGGTTGTCTCTGACAAGAACATTTGTCGAACTGTTATCAATGAGGGTGCCTCTACGTGTGTAATGTCTTTTGCTTGTTGGAAAGCCATTGGCTCTCCTCCTTTAAATGAATCACAAAATACTCTGAAAGCCTTCAATGGCTCTGGTTTTAAGCCTTACGGTGTTCTTCCATCATTGCCCATTACACTAGAAGGTAAGACGGTCCAAGTTGAAGTGGAAGTCTTCGATGCTCCCCTTGATTATAATCTTCTGCTTGGTCGTAGCTGGATAGATTCCATGCATGTGGTTGTGTCAACACTTTTCCGTGTAGTACGTTTTCCTCATCAAGGAAAGGTAGTTACTGTTGACCAACTTACCTTCTTCAATTCTGAAACTCGTACTGGCAACGTGCCGTTTATAGCTAAAACCCCGTCGGGTTACGAGAATGTTGGTGTAGGCCTTTTAAAGGACTCTTTGTTGATGGGTACTTTCCCCATTCCGCCACCCTATGTTCCATGCCCGTCCGTCACTTCTATCAATATGATCTCCACTGTACTGCATGAACTTCCTGTGTCTTCTGATCCTTGGATAGTCCCTGACCCTGGAGATCACACTCGTTTCGGCGACGTCATGTTGTTAAGTCTGGTTGAGTCTGCTTATCATGCCATTCAATCGGCAACACTTGCCACCCCCTCTATTGATGAGTTGTCTCCCGATCCTTTCCATGTTATCTTTCCCACTGACAAGATGATCATGTCCGTCATCGAGGACACTCCTTGGGATGATGGGCATCATCATTCCATACTCTTTTTGGAACAACACACTCTCGAGAACTACCAACGGATTTTGACTCTGTCAACCGTTGTTGTCATATCGACCGTTCCCGGATCTACACATGATGTGTTTGCCAAAGGGAACCTCAGTAATATCTCTCCCACGATTCCCATTAACATATCTATTAAACCTGGGATAGTTGAAAATATTCATATTGGAGCTTCGTGTTCTCCGGATGAAATCGTCACCTATACCTCTCTGTTCAAAGAATTTCGTGACATCTTCACCTGGACCTACGAAGAGATGCCAGGTATCGACTCTGCTATTGTTGTACATGAGATAAAGACATACCCCGGAGCTAAACCTGTCCGGCGACGCCTTTGTCCAGTCCACCCACGTAAAGCGGAGGCTATCAAGATCGAGGTTGAAAAACTTCTCAAAGCTGGTTTTATTTATCCCATGGCTTTGACAGAATGGGTTTCCAACCCTGTACTGATTGATAAGAAAGGTGGCAGTATTTGTGTATGTGTTGATTATAGGGATATTAACAAAGCCTGTCCAAAAGACAAATTTCCAACCCCTTTCGTCGACCAGATTGTCAATGACTGTGCTGGAAGTGAAATCTTCTCTCTCATGGATGGTTTCTCCAGCTATAATCAAATTAACATCTCTCCCGAGGACCAACATAAAACTTCTTTTATTTTTCCTTGGGGTACTTTTGCCTATAGCAAACTTCCCTTCGGTCTTAAGAACGCTGGCGTGACGTTTCAACGTGCTATGTCTTAGGCTTTTCATGATATAAAGCATATCGTTCAACCCTATTTGGACGATTTACCAGCTCATTCTTTACACCAAGTCGATCACCCCACTCATGTCTAAGCCATTTTCGTTCATTGTCGGTTCTATCGTATTAGTTTAAATCCTCATAAATGAGTTTTTTGTGTAGAATCTGACCGTCTTCTAGGTTTCATCGTTTCACGTCAAGGGATTTGGGTAGATCCTCTTAAGGTTGAGGTGATTCTTAATCTCCCTCCTCCTTCTACACTGCGCCAGTTGCAAAGTTTGCAGGGGAAAGCAAACTTTCTTCGTCGTTTCATCCCTAATTACGCTGAGATTACTCGTGGTTTTACGCGACTATTAAAGAAAGATTCAGAGTACGTGTGGGATACCGTTTCCAACAATGCTTTTGAAGCATTGAAGTTGTCTCTCATGCAAGCTCCACTTCTCTTTCCTCCTGATTATAGTCGTGATTATTTTCTTTATCTTGCTGCCTTCGAGTATACTATTGGCATGGTTCTCGTTCAAGAGGATGATGCACACGATGAACATGTTATTTATTACTTGAGTCGAAGTCTCACATTAACTGAAATCAAGTATCAACATGTTGAAAAACTAGCCTTGGCTGCCGTTCAAGCTGTTCAACGTTTTCGGCATTATATTCTCTCAAGAAAAACTACAGTGATTTCTCATTGCAACCCTATGCAACACATTTTGACATGTCAATTGCTAGGGGGCAAATACTCCAAATGGATTTTCATACTCCAGGAGTTTGACTTGGAATTTGATCGCGCCACGTCTAAGAAATCCTTAGTTTTTGCTGAGTTAATATGCGATTTTCCTCACTCTGCCACAGAAAATGTAGCAGTAGATTCATTACCCGATGAATCTCTTTTCCTTATTAGCACTGACGATCTTTGGTAAGGGGATATCATTATATATCTCCAAACCCAGACTTTTCGGCCTGCTTTGTCTAGTACTGAATGCCGACGCATACGCTATCAAGCTCGTCAATACATTATCCTCGGGGATACTCTTTACCGTCGGGGAATTGACTCTGTTTTTTGACGTTGTCTGATGTTTGACGAAGCCAAGAAAGCTCTGAATGACTATCATTCTGAAGCATGTGGTGGTCATATGTCTAGGTATGCTACTGCCTAGAATATCTTACGCACAGGGTATTTTTGGCCTTCCTTGTTCAACGACTGCATTAGTGCCATTCAGAAATGCCATGCCTGCCAGACCTACAATCAGAAAATTTGGTCACATCCTGCTCCTCTTCATCCTGTGGTTTTAGTTGGTCCTTTTGCGAAATGTCGCATTGATTTCATGACATGTCACCCTCACTCGACCAGGGGGCATGGTTACATCATTGTAGTTGTTGATTACTTTACAAAATGGGCTGAGGCGATGTCGACATTCGATAATACTGGAAAGACTACAACATTGTTTCTTTTTAACCATGTCATAGCTCTTTTTGGTGTTCCCCAAGCTATCGTCACTGATCATGGTAGTCATTTTAGGAATTTTATGATGTCTGAACTTACAGAAAAGTTGGGTCTTCGTCATGATAACTTAACACCCTATTATCCGCAAGCTAATGGCCAGGTCGAAGAAATAAACAAAGTTCTTATAACTATGCTTTGACGGATGATAGGAATTCATAAAACAAGCTGGCACACGATGTTGTTTTCGGCATTGTGGGCATATCGGATATCTGTCAAATCCACTACTGGGTTTACGCCCTTTCGATTAGTCTATGGTATAGAATCCATTCTTCCTATAGAATGTGAGATACCCTCTCTAAAGCTAGCTGTCGAACTCTTACCCAATACTTATGCTGAAGAAGAACGTCTATTGTATCTGATGTGATTAGATGAAACTCGACGAGACGCCACTCTAGTAAGAGAAGCCCAGAAAAAACGTGTCAAGGCACAGTATGACAAGCATGTCAAGCCTCGCATTTTCTCTGAAGGTGATCTTGTTCTTCTCTATGAACAAGATCGAGATGTGTTAGGAGCTGGGAAATTCAAACCAATGTGGCGAGGTCCTTATATTATTCGTCGAGTTTTGGAAAAAGGAGCATATGAGATGTTCGATTACGATGGTATCCCTTTAAGTGAACCCAGGAATGGGTTGTACTTGAAGAAGTACTATGCATAAATCATTGGTGCACAAGTACTTGTATTTTATGTATCATACTTTGTGTGTGTTACTTTAGTTTTCTTTTGACGTTATCTGGTCTCTGCCCTTATGTGACGTTGTGTTTGATTGTCAGATGTCGGAGTCTTCACTACCCTATATTGGCTTCGTTGATGATGCTAGCCGTAGTACTCGAAATCTAGATTCCGCTGCATGGGAAATCTATTCCCCAACAAACGAACTTATATCTTTACGAAGTGTATGTATTGGTCGTGCAACCAACAACATTGCAGATTATAGCACCATAATTGAATTATTAGTTGATTCTATCTTGCTTGGAATTCATCATTTGGTCGTGCGACTTGACTCGCTGCTTGTAGTACTACAGCTAAGTAGTATCTACTCTATTCGAAGTCCTACTTTGTTACGGGTGTATTTGTGAATTCGCCTCTTGGAACGTTATTTTGATCACATTAAATATCAACATATTCCTAGATGTCTTAATACATTAACAGATGCATTGGCTAATTATGTATTGGACAAACATTTGAACCATTAAAATTCACACAATATAAAGTAAACCGGTAGAAGCCATCTGTATATATAACAATCAAAAGAGTTTTTTTTTTTACAAAAAAGTTTGTTCGAAGACCAAAATATCAAAATTTGAAGCTTATAGCTTCTAAAAAATGACGACATGGATGACATTCACGGTAACACACTACTGCCCTAGCAACCCTACGGAGAAGTCGACTCATAGCTGCTGATACCCCTACAATGTGATGTTGATCACGTCATGGAACCTCTTCCAGAGTCATATCTAGAATGTCTGCTGTCAGGTCCTCTAAATTCTGTTCCACCACCTGATAATCTTCGGCATACTATGGTGCTGTTGTTGCTACCTCTCCTCGTCACTGGATAGGAGAGGTGCCAGGAGGTCTATATGGTCCAACATCTGTGTTATCAACAAACATTTTGTGTTAGTCTTCAGATAAACATATAAAACAAAAACATTTGAATATGATAAAAATTCAAAAACATTTAAAAAGAGAAAATGTGTGTCCTTCTTACCAAGGTCCCCCCACTGAGCATCCTCAGGCAATGCCAAATCTGGATCTCCTCGGAAATCTAGCCCAGCATAAGCGTAGTCATCGACCATCAACATCTGGGTTTGAAGCCAGTCGAAGAAAATATCATCGTATTTGACGATTGGTCCTGCCACGTGCCGGGCCATGAGCCGACACCATCTCAACATCCTTGGATCCCTAGGACCCGGTAGGTTCCACTCAACCTGTAGTCTAAATACAGGGACCCTCTCAAGGAAGAAGGACACTAGTAAAGATCCATACCCAAATTGTTTCAATTCACCTCGCCTACATTTGGTTAATTGCCTTTTGATACTGCGAAGCACAACATCTGTCCAGTTGAATACTCGAGGCTCAGTACACTCGATGGCGTACTAGAAGTAGCTCTGTAATGCTATATGAGGAGCAGAACTCCTAGCCATCCAAGCTATAGTGAAAAGGATAGTGCGAAGAGTTAAGCCTTGTACCCCCCAGATAGCCACTTTTCCTTTTTTCCTTTCAGCCTCAGGTACACAGTATTGATTGCAGTACTCACTCATTTTTAGCCCGCCACCTATGCTACCGGTCAGGCTGACATAGTATCTGCACTGGGACAATCCGGTCAAAAAGTAAATGTCCTCTATATCGATGGATAGTGTGTGAGCTCCCACATGAAAAAACTGTTGGTCTGGGTCCCACATATGAATCAAATACTCTAGAAGTCTGACCTGGGCCCTCATGCCAGGGATGCAAAAGTATTTTAAGAGCCCACAGTCTCTCAATGCAGCTAAGGTAGGAGGATGATTCTCGAAATTTTCATTATCCTCTTCATGTTCTCTTTCACACCACTCAAGAACCATGTTTATGGCTATTTATCTGCACAAGGAACATAAAAGGAGGATTACTGATTTTATTCATGATCTAAATTTTTTTCATTGGCTAAATATTTAAAAAAAAATTGAAGTTTGCGGTTCTCGCAGGTGCCCCATTAGCACAGTGCGAGAACCTCACAGGTGGCTTAAGGATCACCTATGAGAACACATCATTCTCGTAGGCCCTGTATGGGCTACCTGTGAGAATGCCAACGTGCATGTAGGGTTCAAAAAACAACTTGAAATTAAAAAATTAACCAATGAAATCAAAAATTTAAACCATGAAAATGACAAGGATGAAGAGCTTACCTTAATGCTGCAGACGGCTCGTTGAATGATCTCTTATAGCTCCTGCAAATCGATGCCAAATTCAGAGGGTAAAAAGGGGGTTTTGGAGCTCAATAGTGGAAATGTGAAATGATATGGTAAAAATGATTATTTACTCATTTGATTTACTTTTTACTATGTCATTTTGGGTTTTTT
Organism: Picea glauca; assembly: GCA_000966675.3. Taxonomy (NCBI): domain Eukaryota; kingdom Viridiplantae; phylum Streptophyta; class Pinopsida; order Pinales; family Pinaceae; genus Picea; species Picea glauca. The sequence continues at coordinate 11,878 of JZKD02S0224657.1, forward strand.
GCTTATTTATTGTTTAAACCTAATCCCTAATATCAAGATGAGTGTGATGACTTGCAGGCATGATAACATTGATGATTACATACAAGGATATGGACATATTTTTCTTCATTATGGTGTGTTTTTGATTATTTTTATGGCTTTTACATAAAATCTCGGGCGTCATTTTTATCCGTTCTTGCGCTCGTGAAAAACATAAGAACGTGATTGAGCATAGTTTTATCACTTTTTTGGGCTCAACAAGGTTATACGAAAAAGGAACCCCCCTGGAGTTCTCTTTAAGCTCTTTTCAGACTCTATAAACATGAAAATATCACCGAGCGACCTTGTTATTTTCACGCTCGATAAAGTATTTGAAGTATGCGTCTGGTGAGCGATAATTTCTGTCTCTTTTCAGTCTCATCCAGACTATTTTACGAAAAAGGAACTGAGAGAGTTCTCTTTTAAGTGTTTTTCCAAACTCTATAATCTTGAAAAACCTTCTAGTTTACTATCTCTGGACTCGTTAAACAAACATTGACAGACCCGTCATGGGACCGAACCACTCCTTCTTAGGGTTCATTAAAAATACTTCGAGGGACTCATCCGAAGGATGAGCTTATATCAACAAGCATATGTTATCCTCCTCAAGCTTGCGTAAAAATAAAGAGGTACTTGCTAGAAATGGTGGGGAAAAATTTGGGAAAGGGATATGTTTCATTTTCGTATTGATTGGCAGTCAGTGTCGCTCTTGAACATGACACCCCCTATTCATCATTTGAAGTCGGTTTGGGAAATCCATTTGTCTCTCTTTCAATTGATTACAAGGTCATTCCATGTGTCGTATTTGAGTCAATGCTGCCAAATCATTGGTCGTGTCGTTCATATGTTCAAGAGAAGTCCATCTGAAACCTATATTGAGTCGACCATCTGCAGTTATCCATTCTCTCTGTATCGACCTTCCCTGTGTCCAGTCCAATTTGCAACATGCTCTGTTTCACCTTCAAACTTTGTTACTCATTTTGTTTCATTGATGGGGGATACATTAAGGCCCTCCTGTGACGAGTTTTGTTCCGTCGACTTCACCTCATTATCCGGAATCAAGACTTAGAAATTATTTGGTACCTTGGAACTTGCATGCCTCAATGGCAGGTTTCCTCGCTTTCGACAGTGGGTTTACATCATTGATCCCTGATTGAAATATTTCATCAGATGTTCGACATCAACTCATTTATTCACATTCTATGGATTGTACTATAGTAACTTGGGAGTCATTGACATCAATGGTGATTTCCCTCGCACTTGTTAACGTTTTCATCAATGACAAGTAATCAAGTGGTTTCTACCATGTTCGACTTCAACACATGTAATCACATGGTTAAATTCGTACTCTGGGCGACAAGATTGAAGACCCTGGATATTATATTTGTGATCCAGGTTGCGGTGGAGTATGTATAATTTGTGACACATAGATCCACCGTGTATGTTTCGTGGCTATGTCATCTTGATTTGAAATTTCTCGCATAGATCCACAATGTATTCAGGTGGCTATGCTATATTTTGATGGCATGGATCCATAGTGTATGATTGGTCACCATGACCTTTGTCTATAATGTCATCAGTCTGTGATCTGAGTATGGGAATGCCTACCTCAGAATTGGTATATATGATATTCTGTAGATGCTTGGGTGTTTGCAGGTTTTCGATTAGATGTGCTCCTGGTTCTCGACACACACATGCAACTTACAAAGTCTATCATTTGTCACTAGTTCCAACCTCATACTTTGGGGGGAATTCTGTTACCCATGATTTTGGTTGTCATGATGATGTAATAATGATGGTGTACTCAGGCTCTTCATTAGAACTTTCTGCTGAGAAAAGTTACTTTCATCTCTTTTAAAAAATCACATTTTGGAGGAAGGTTCGCAGGCTGCCAATACATTTGCCTGCGAGAATGCATGATTCTCGCAGGATGCCTTGAGCTAGGGTGCGAGAATTTCGCACTGTGTTTAACTACTAGTGTGTGAACTCTTTCTAAAGAAGGAAAAAAGATGAATTCTCGAAGCTTCTAGAAGGGAATCTTCTAGAAGGATGAGATGGCATTCGAATGGTTATCTAAGTACTGGATTTCCTGATATTTTGGGATCATTCTTATCCAAGTAACTAATTCATTCTCTCCTATATATTGAGGGGATTCTCATGGAAAAGGTTGGAAGAAAACAAGGTTAAGTGAGACATTGGAGAATTGGTGAAAGATTGTATGAAGGACTGAAGCTACAGCAGCTTGGGAACTCCAGCAAGTTTATAAAAGGTGGTTGATCTTCTTCATGCAAGTGAGAAAGTGTGTGTGTCAGAGATAAGGGCCATCGAAAGGAAGTTTGCAACATCAAGGCTCAGGTTGTAATATTTACTTTCCTTCAATATGATACAGTAATGTGTCCCTTTCCCATAAAGTTAGTTCCACTTTATTGTATAACTCCTTGATCATATACATAGATTGACTGTTGAATAGATTGTGCTTTCTTCACTTCG
>JZKD02S0224668.1:106957-123668 GCA_000966675.3 Picea glauca
CTTGATTAAATTATTAAAATCAAATTATTAAGGGATTTAAAATTTTAAAAGGGAAATGATTGTTTTGTTACACATGCTAATTAAAATTTATTAATTAAAAAGAAAAAGGGGAAAAGGATAATTTTCTACACTTACTAGTTTGAGTTTAGATAAAAAGGGAAAGAGGGAAATTTAAAAGAATTAGGAAACTAAGGGAAAAGTGGGAAACATAGAGAAAAAGGGAAACATAAGGAAAAAGTAGAATGACCTACTTAGCAAGGAATCTTGACTTTAAGAACTTTCTAAATTGAACTCAACTAGTAATTTAGTAAGGGGGAAAGTCATTAAATTGTGTAAGGGAATATGCGGACACCTAGGAGCGATTCTAGGAATGATTTTAATTGGGTGAGGGAAATAGGAGTAATTAAATAAGTAATGAAATTAATTTCTAGTGGAACGAAGGGGATAGGTGACACATGTATGGGGAGGATTTTTCTGACTTAGCTTGTGGGAGTTAGGATACCCAACTCGGTGAGGAGTGGTAGCTCAACCTTGTGAGGCAAGCTGGGAGCTAGTTGTTCTTCGGTTCAGTGTGTGTGGTCCCTTTGTGGCTTGGGGGGCTAAGGGGAAAGAAGAGCACCCCTAACATTGGCTGGGAGGTACCAATGAAGTCTCATTGGTTGGCAAGTGGAAGCTGCACGGAGTGCGCGAGACAACGACTCGGAGTTGTCACCTTGGGCTATGGTACGCTTACTTTTATTCTGCATGGTAGATTATTATTGATCTTACGCTTTCAATTCTGTACTTTTAACTGTGTAAAGAAGGTGTTGGAATTAGCATTTTAATTGAGAACCTAAATTTCCCACAGCCTTAAGCTCATTGTTTGACTTGATTCCCTTGGCATTCGATCCATGAATGTTGTGACCGTCCTTTTGGTTTTGTTGATTTGTTGTGAAGAGTTGTTATTTTACTTCATCCTCATCCCTAGCTCGTCATTCCACGCTTGAGCAGTCGACCAGGAGTCGAATCGAGGGTCGTCACTTCAGTGCATAGTGACCTATAGATTCTAATGCCTTGCTTTTCTTTGCGTGGATGACGAGCAAAGGATGTGTTTCCCAGTCGTCTACCCCTGTTGATTATTCCTGGATGAATGATTGTCTTGCACCTTCTTGCGATTGAATACCTCTTCATATTGTTTATCTTTTCTCTCTACGATCAACTCAATACCCTCTACATTTTTATATCACCTTTGTGTTTTCGGAGGGTATTTTATTCTTTGTGATTTTTCATGACAGTTCCCAACTCTTGAATGGAAAAATCTCAGTGTTGTCCTCTTGAATGAGTGTGTTTCCTTTTAAATTAATGTGACTGTGATTAACTCATTATTTGAAAGTTAGCTTTGTTGATAGCATTATCCGCTATCCACTCTGTGTTTCACTTATATATTGACTGCTTATTCATCCATTATATAATTAGACAACAAATGCATATTTTACAGATAGTATTTATATATATAAGCGAATTCCTAAATTCTATTGATATTGTATACTGACAGTGTTCCCATATATACAACACTCTTATATATGTGGACCACGATTTTTGTAATAGACAGTAACCGGTATTAATGGATAGCAGTTAATGATAAACATTGACAGCGAATTTATATAATCGGTATTTTGGTGCAGCAATATAATTGCTTAGAGATATATCTTTATAATGGTGTAACCTTCTTTTATTTAACTGCAAATTATTTTTATAGCTGTGTATTTACCCACAACGATTTTCTTCACCCTGAATGCTAGTGGTTTCACACTTTACCCGCAGCAATTTTCGTCACCCTGAATGCCTGTGTTTTCACAGTTTACCCATAGCGATTTTCTTCACCCTGAATGCCTGCATTTTCACACTTTACCCACAACAATTTTCTTCATTAGGAATGCCTGCGTTTATATAGACTGCCTATATAATGACTGCATTGATTTAGACTGCATGTTTACTGACTGCGTTGATGGGGTGGTTGTGCGCGCCACGTTTTTATTAATATTGGGTCTTGATCACAATTGTTTTGCTTATACAATTATTGTTGCTTATACAATTATTAGTGGGTGTTGTTCACAAATGTTTTCTTATAGCCTAAACGTTCTACTAATTGTTTTTAGGGAGCCTTTATCCGAAATTCAGTAACCAATTATTAGATCGTAGATTTAGGTTTATATTTTTGGGATGAAGATGGATAATTAAGTGTGACGGTGTGTGTTTTTTCATTATTGTAAGCCCTTTTTTTTAGTTATTGAAATTGGATGATATATAAAGTTAGATTTTTTATAGCTGCCAGCGAAATTTTCATAGTTGCCAGCAATTTTTTATAGTTGCTAGTAAGTTTTTATAGTTGCCAGCGAGTTTTGTTATCTCCAATATAGTTGTTATTCCTATATAGTTACACACCTTAATAGACAGCAACAACCTAGTCATGCACAGTTCATGTATATCTAACGATGAAACAATGGCCACATCATTATCGACACTCTTAAATAAGAAAAAAATTATTGAAGGAGTCTCGTTTTTATTTTGCCTCTCTTAAGAAAATTTATTTCGCAAAAATCTCCCTTTTAATTACAAGTTCATGTTAATGAGTTGTTTAAAATCCAATTAAATAGGTTCATGAAAAATAATAAATAGTTTACATAGTTTTCTTTATAATAGTGTTGAGCGATTAAAACTACACACTTGAAATTTTGGTCAATAACCCAACCAGGCTTTTATTTCATAATTACATAAAATTAATTACTGAGACCTATAGAAAAAATTAAAGTCTTGCTTATTTTTATTTCCAAACATAGAAACAATTGAAGTCTTGCTTCTTTTTATTTCCAGACATTGTAATTTTATATTAGCACGTTTCTAAGGAACAATCATGGACAAGTGAATGTTGACAACTTACAATTTGAATATAGAGACATTAATGAATCCGGACAACAATTATCTATTAGGCTTGTACCTCCTTGGTTATATTATTAAATTACTTTAAAAAAAATCAAGATAATTGTAGAAGAATTGATCCATATTGTTAAGATACCTTAGATAGAGATATCATTTAGCTGTGCGTTATATAAACTGATAGTTAAGGATGTTATTAATAAGATCAGACAGAGATATAATTAGTAGATAGAAACATCGCATTTTTAAGACAAAAATAATTTAGTCAGCAGTGTCGAGTATTTAATAAACGACGTAGATCACTTTTAATGTTAAGTAGATCACTTATTTAATGGACAGTTTATATTTTGACAAGCGTGTTGAATTTGTTAAGTGCATTTATTAGTTCACCTTTATGATAAAATTTGTGATAATGAATACTTTTATCATAGTTCACTCCTTCACACTTAGACATCATGCTTAACAGATATTGGGTTATGGTTGTCGGCGAAGTCATTTAATATCTTACGAAATTTTATTTTGAGTGTTGTCATCTGTGTCTTGTTGACCCGTTGCTTGCGGGCGTAGGTGTAGTCTTCTAGTCAGTTATTTGGCTCCTAGAGCGTTAGATTTTTCTTGAGTCCATGGTCTAGATAGGTTAGGTTGTGCCAGGGTTATTGTCGTGCCTTTCACCTGTGGACAACATGATCCCTAATGAGGGGATCGTGGCGCGCCCTATCAGATAGAGGCAAATGATAAATTGGCTAGAGTCTGTGCTTCCCATTGTGGATGTTGTCCTTAGCTTGTAGGCGTTGTCATGTCATGTGCCAGGCGAGTAGTTGTTTCTTTCTTTTGGGTTTACACATGCTGGTCCAGTTGCTCGATGTGCTAGTGTGTAGAGTCATTATCGTCGGTTGCCTAATCTGCATGGGTGGCATTCATCGTTAGGTAGTGTGGTTAACTGTGTCGTCGATGCCTTCCTGCCTAAAACAAAAAAACAAATTGCACTTTTCACTTCGCTTTCAATTGTAATGATTTGGGTTCGTTACAGAGAGTTTGATATTTTATCAAATATATTGAATTCTATAAATTGCACATTAAAATAAAATAAACCTCAATAGGAAACCCTAACTATAAAAACGATTATGAGTAATTATTTCTGTCACTTCCACTTTTGTGAAAATTGAGTTTGATCTTTTATCAAATATATTGAATTCTATAAATTGCACATTAAAATAAAATAAACCCTAATAAAAAACCCTAACTATAATAACAATTATGAGTAATTATTTCTGTCACTTCCACTTTTGTGAAAATTGCTTTAGATTCTTTTATGGACATTGAACGAGAGTTCACCTCCCATGCTTTCCAACCTAGTCTGTTTGTTTAAATGAATGAAAATTGATTATGTATATATTAAAATATAAAAAAATATTAGAAAAATTACATAATACATATAAATGCAATATATACAGTGCGACTAAGGTTCTCCTACTGCAGCTTTTGCGTCCATCTTTCCCTGGTGTCCCCACTCTTTTCATCTATCCTAGCTAGTGTTGTGATGGATCTGGATCGGTAGATCGTTTTCTTCCTCTTTCCATAGTTTGCAACTACTGTTTGGGCCTGGTTTTGGCTTGCTCTCTGCATTCTTGCAGTTTTGATGGGAGATATATCTTATTCTAGTGAGTTATGTCACGTCTGTGTAGTCTATCTCCCTTAAAAGAGATCCTATATGTGGGTCAGGATCCAGCTCTTTTTTTCATGCTAGGGCGAGTTCATTCGGATCTCTTGGCTTCTCTACTGCAAATTTTTGTCAGTTCGTCTTGGGTGTCTGGTGCCTGCATGATTTGGAGGTTTTGGGATGGGCTTGGAGTCATTTTCCATTCATATCTACTCTTTCGGATTAATTTGTTTTCCTCCTTCTACATTGTTCACTGGCTCTCTCCTCAGTCGATGGCCTCTCTCTTGGGTCATGTTTCTCTCCTGGTTGCGGATCCTTTCTCTGATGGCTCTAATTTGTTCAGGGTTTGATGTATGATCATATCAGAGTCCTTTTGTGTTGGATTCCCATTGAATTCTCTTTATTTTTCGTTATGAGGGTGTGGCCAGAGCTTTGAGGTCCAGTATTGGGTGTGCATTGTTGTTTCCCTAAACAACACTTTGAGGTCCTTTATGTGGGCATGCAACTCCTTGGTTTCTCTATGTTGGGTTGCTCATTGGAAGGATTTACATTGGTGTCATGATCATCTGGTTTGTTTTGGGGGATCCATACCTCTCTAACCTTGTTCGTCTAGTCTCATCATTTTTTTTGTGGTGTTCGCTCTCTAGGGGTTTCTTCTATGGTGGGATTTCTTGAGGCCTCTTGGACTTGTTCTTCCTCTCTCTAGGTTTATTTTCCAACTCTTTATTTTTATTTTTTTTGTGGTTTTTCAACCGCTATTTCTTGGCCATTTCTGGCTTCTTTCTACTGATCATAGTTTCTCCCAAGTTTTTGGAATGTGCCTAAAAAACCTACAAAATGTAATTTGGTTCTCTACGTATGAATAGAATTACTATTTTCTATAAGGAAAAAATGTAACAGCCTCCTTGTTACGAAAACAACTCTGATAACAGGTGCAATTTTTTTTTTAAGGTGTGTGTGTGCACGTGTAGAAAGGAAACAGACACACTTGACTCTATTTCACCACCCGACAACTAACAAGACGCAACCATGATGATCACAACAAGAAGACATAAGGCGCACAACAAGTAACTGCAAGCATTAAACGACCATAGACATAAGAAAGAATCCATAGTAGTAGATTTTACTATTTCTGCACAAGAAAGCAAGGCGTTTAATCTTAGTCCTCTACTCCGGAGAGAGAGAAGGTCAGATAGGCTCCTGGCCGACTGCTCAGGCAGAAACTAGTAATCTCTGTCAGGAGGTCGCAGCGGTGGGAACTCTGCCTTTAAAGAGCCCGAGACTACTGATACAACCTTAGAGGTGTGTCACAAGAGTGGAAACCCTGCCTTTAAAGGGCCCGAGACTCTTGATACGGCACTGGATTCTTTACACAGAAAATAATCACACACACAGATTTATATACAGAGCGACTAGCTTTATCAGATCGAAGAGTCTGATATCATACCACTGCAAGTTGGGAAATTCCAATTATAGTACTAACCCTGAAATTAACCTGACCCTAAATGTCAGCTTAGAAATAAACAACAACTTTATTCACCTTAAATTTAACAGCCCAACCCTAAGCCAAACAAATAAAATCACCCTGCAGAAGGAACCCAGCGAAGAACATGGAGGTGTCTACATCCCACCCGACACCAGTGGACCAAGCAACTAAACGCTTATCAATAAGTACAATCAAGGATTAAAAGAACGACGACATCCTCTATGGAAGACGCAAACAGAAGGGATCTGTACGACCACACATGGTTAAGACAAGGCATTATCTATGACCCAAATGGTATTAGTCACTGACCAATTTTTCCCATATGGTATTAGTCATCAATAACAGTAAAATTCAATAGCATTACAAATAAATAGCAATGTCCTTTATCTTATAATCCCATAACCTTGTATTTAAATTAAACATAAAATTAGCTATCATGTCACCAACACTAACATTATATTCTTATTTTACATTGCCATAAAATTTTACTTACAATAATCTTGTCACTAAAATAACCGTGACATTTCCTTCTATAAGTTATCTAACACTAACATTTCACTCTATTATAATGCAAAAACATTTCTCCTACATATTTCAGAACAACAAGAGAAACTATCATAACTAAAAACACAAAGCAAATATGAACAACCACAAATCGACATCGATAAGAGGTATGTGCAAAAATGCCAGCTACACCAAGTGTTATCAACCTTTCATTGTACTAGTGTATTACTAAGGTCACCTATTCTCGTGAAACTTCAATCGTACCTTGGAGAGATAGTTGCTAGAACATTTAATTTGTAAATCCATAATAGTTAATTCACTTGATTCTTCTATAATAAATTATTATTATTATTTTTTATTTTTTTTTCACTTGAATTAAATATTAACCTTAGTCCTAGAAGGCCTTTAATTATTACAAGAACATTTCTAACTAAAGTAGCAAGCTGGTTTCTTTTTTAAACCTAACAGAATTAAGGTAAAAGTAGTAATAAGGTAGATGACTTCAAGGAAATAAATAGGTTGCTATTATTAAATGCTAACAAGTAGGGTAGTTGTTGTTATGAAATGGTATCCAAGGTAAGGCAGAATGGTATTAATAAAAGAAGGAAATTGCTATTTTTAAATATCAACAAAGAGGTAGTGGTCGTCATTCAACTGAATAAATTAGAGACCACTAAATAGAACTAATGAGGCAAGGATGTTGCAATTTGTAACGAGGCCATTACTGAAAATCTCCTAACATTCCAGCGAGCCTCGGGACTGTTAGTGAGCATAGGCGATACTGTTTTCCCCAAGTACTGTCAATCCCCAGCCTCATTAATTAATTTAACCCCAAAAGGGCATTGGTCAAATCAATATTGTGCTAATACTCAACCTCAACAATGGTATCAGTTGCTGTGCGCCACCTGCAATAGGAACAATGTCAGTGAAAAAAAAAATGCGTTGTAATAACCCTGTTGTCAAAGCCTATTAATAAATTAGATAATTAAGGATTGTGGGCTACGGGGGTCAGCTCGAAATTCGTTGTTCCGAAACCGAGTCACTGCCAGAGTGGGGGAAGTGCGTGAAGGAAATTTTTTGTACCTGTGTCGGATACGAAAATGCTGCCCGCGCTATAATATAAACCACATATATTCGCGCGCATATATATAAACTATATCACAAATCGCGCAACCATATCAAATATGATATGTATTAAAACAAATCGTGCACATATATATATTGTGATATGTATTGAAACATAAAATGTGCCAAACCATAATATAGAATCCATGTAATATAACAAATCACACCAAGGAAGGGAATACGCGGGTTTGACCCCGTGACTTTCGCACCCATTACAACCACAAGCTACCACGAGCTATGATTTTCTTTTTATTTAGAGATTGAAGAAATAAAAGAAAGGGCTCTGGTTCATAACCAGATAATTGTGACAGCAAGCAAGATGTGAATTAACAAGGAACCAACCAAACTAAACTCAACAAACTCTGTTAAACTTTAAGACGCGAGGGCTCTACATAATTTTCGGTTTAAAGGATGACTACAGTTATGGAGGGGAAGGAACTGAAACAAAAACTCTGTGCTTCCAACAAACATCGTACTCTTCGATTTACCATGGAAGGGTAGTCCTGGCTTACAATGCCAGAATCATCAGATAGAATTGTGGGTAAATTACCATTCACTAAGGGGGCAGGCTTCTATCCACTGCGAAAGCTAGATCTCGGTTCCGATTTCATTTCAGGGATGAAACAGATCGTCAATAACAAGGGTTCCACCTTCAAGAGGCAAGGAGGCATATACATCGGGACTATTATGGTGGTAAAAGAATACCACTACGGAGCTCACTCAATGCCTTAATCAGATATAATAACTCAGACTTATAAAATTAAACATAAAACTTCAGAAATCAGATCAGACAAAAACTTAGTCCTAAAATCCAGAGGGACGAAGGAATGATTTCAATATTTTCTTTCTTTATCTATTTAATTAACAGAGGTAAATAACTTTATTGACAGGAGAAGGTAGCAGCAGTAGAAATTTTGTTATCAAGAGGGTCCTCCCAAGCTCGTTAGTTGTAATTCATACTCAGAACCTATAGGGTGGCCAATTGTACAAGATAGCATCAATGATACTGTGTCACAAGAGAAATTTTAAACAAAAATAGCAGTTATAGCAGCTACACTTATAATCGTCGAGTAAATAAATAAAACAGTGATTAAATCCAATTACAACCAATATTCTGATACCAACACAGATCATAATGCATCCTATTCTACCAAATTAAAAGAAAACATATCGTTGCCTTAACTCCTGCCTCGATTGATGACCGCGCGCTCCATGCCGCTCCCGCTCGCCGACCATCGAGACTACACCGATACCTCCCATCCAATCGCTAGGAGTACTATGCTTCCCCCTTAGCCCCCTGAGCCGCAAAGGGGCCACACACTATCCAGATGGTACGTCTAGCTTCCCAGCTCGCCTCGCAAGGCCGAGCTACCACTCCTATCCGAGCTGGAAAATCCCAACTCTCCACAAGTAATCAGTCAAGTCACAAATCCGGCAACGTAACGTTATGCTAACAACCGATCCCCTTCTTCCTCATCTTCCCTTTATTTTATAGAGTTTTTTGAACCTCAAACTTTCCCTAAATCACAATTAATTTAAGTTTTAATAAAAATAATTCTAATTATTCTCCATCGCACAAGTGTCGTCCATCCCCCTCTTTTCTCCATTAATTATTTACTTTAAATTTATTAATTGCCTCAATTCCCTCATCCACCTAGATTTGCTCCTAAATTTACTCCTAGATGTTCCTAGATCCCCTTACAAGTTTTAAATACTTTCCCTAAATGAAGTTGCTAAATTAGTTCATTTTTAGAAGGTTTTTAATTGCAGATTCCTTACTATGTTGACCTCGCTTTTAACCATAAGTTCAACTCTTTCCTTAATTATGTTTCCCCCATTCCTAAGTTTCCTAATTTTTATTTAAGTCAAAATGGCAGTTGTGCTATTTACTCCTTCCTTTTCTGATTAATTTAAAAATCTTTTTACACTTCCACAAGTTAACTAATTAAATCCTTTTTTTCAAATTTACAACCACGGATTTTGAATTAAATTCTTATTCTCTTTATTTTACCCTATAAACTTTATGAAGACTCAAACTATAGTTTAAGTGGTTTTTGTTTTAATGTTATATATATATATATATATATATATATATATATATATAGGGTAAATTTCTTAAGGTCAGCCAAAAATATACCCCTAGAGAAGTTTTAGACTTAGGACTTAAATTCTGAACTGGGCGACATTTAGTTAGGGAAAATGTTTAAGGATTTCTTAAGGCGTTAAAAGTCTTAGGGCCATCTAGGTTTGTTCCTTCCTCAACATCAATGTGACATGCCCTTCAGGATGCACCACGTGCTCCAAGGGTGCCACTCGCCTCGGTTGTTTCTCTTGCGTGACGTGCCCTTCAGGATGCACCACATGCTCCAAGGGTGCCACTCGCTAACTTGTGTTTCTTTCGCGTGACATGCCCTTCAGGATGCACCATGTGCTCCAAAGGTGCCACTCGCCAACTTGACTGATTGGTAGACATCTATAACCCCTGGAGTCAACACTCCGCCAGGTGAACTTGTGGGAAAGTAAGGGCTCTAAGGAATAAGGCCCTCGCCTTATTACGCACCCCTTAGAATCATTGTGAGCGACTGTCGCAGTCTTCCCTCATGGCATCATGGATCCTCTCGAACTAGGTAATCATTAACCTATAGTTCGAGCCATGGCGGGAGTGCTAGTAGGCTGTGGCAGGGCTGCTGTCCACACCTCTCCCTCAACCTCTCTGGAAATTGTGTGTGGCCCCTTTACTCCATATGTGCGTCTGGTCAGCAAGCTATCGTCAGCCTGCATCATCAAAAATCGTGTCAAAACATGTCCACATCAATCATCAAATCAATGAAATATCACAGTAAATAAATCAACCCAAATGGCACACTCCCTGACTCAATCCGGAGTCCAAGGGGTTCTGTTGATGCCTTTGCATCCTCAAAGTCCAAAACCTTGCACACTCAATAAAACTGAGTCAATAGCACCTGTCTATGTCAAAGAAGTAAAACATCATGTCATCTATCATAACGCATCATCATCAAGGATAAATGTTTTATCATCATAAAAGTCCAGATCACTTGCGAGCAAGTGTCTTCAAAGAATAAGTTTTCTCAGTGCGCTAGAGCGGGATGTTAAAAACAAAATGTAATATATATATATATATATATATATATATATATAATGAATAAAAATTGGTCTTATATATAAAAACATAGAAAAATAGATAGAAATTATATAAAAAATAGTAAATAGAAAGTCTGCGGAAAGTCTGGAAATGGTTAAAAAACATTATCTTATGTTTTAACCAAACTTTAAAACACATTATTAAAGTCTGCGGAAAGTCTAGAAATGATTAAAAAACATGCAGGACTTTATTAGTGTCTTTGGAACACATTATATATATTTAATAGGCATCATATATATATATATATATATATATATATATATATATATATATATATATATATATATATATGAAAGTCTAGAATTTCTAAAAAAATATAAAAGACTTTATTAGTTTCTTTGGGATCTCCTATTTTAACCAAACCTTAAAACACATTATATATATTTAAATATATATTTAATATGCATCATATCTGATCTTCCAATCACTTGTTTAGCTCACTAGGATGATTAATCCATGTCTTTGTACTTTATGTAGTGTATTTATTCCTATATGCTACAGTTTCTATCACAAGACCTTAAATCCATTGAATGGAAGATGCCACTGAATGCAATTTTAATATCTAGGAAGATGCCACTAAATGCATTTTTTAAATCATGACCATCTTCCACTTGCAATTACATTTTAGGATGCCTGAAATCCTCTATTACCATGTTCATGCTTCAATGAAATGAATCCTTCATTACCGCACACGCTCACTCATTTATTAATGTATGAAATAGGTTTGAATGTAGGACAAAGGTGGCATTTGTAACATCCCGCTATAGTGCACTGAGGGAACTTATTCTTTGAGGACACATGGTCGCAAGTGATCCAGATTATTATGCTATTAAAACTTTTTATTTTTATTATGAGGCGTTATGGGATTGATGACATGTTTTACTGCATTGACATAGATAGGTGTTATTGACTTGGTTTATTGCGTGTGCAGGATTTTGGACCTCGAGGATGTAGAGGCATCGATGGAACCCCTTGGACTTCGGATTGAGTTAAGGAGTGTACCATTGGGGTTTGATTATTTTTGCTATGATAGTAGCGTATCTGATTAGATGATATGATATGGATATATTCTGACATGATTTGCTGATGATGCAAGCTGACGATAGCTTGTCAACCAGACTCACATATGGAGTAAAGGGGTCACGCATGACTACTAGAGATGTTGAGGGAGAGGTGTGGACAACAGCCCTGCCACAACCTACTAGCACTCCCGCCATGGCTCAAACTATAGGTTAACGATTACCTAGTTCGAGAGGACCCATGATGCCGTGAGGGAAGATTGCGACAGTTGCACACGATGATTCTAAGGGGCACGCAATAAGGAAGGGGCCTTATAACTTAGAGTCCCTTAGTCTCCCACAAGTTCAGCTGGTGGAGTATTGACTCTAGGGGTTATTGATGTCTACCAAGTCATTCAAGAGGTGAGTGGCACCCTTGGAGCACGTAGTGTATCCTGAAGGGCACATCACGCAAGGGAACAAATGAGGCAAGTGGCACCCTTGGAGCACCTACTGTGTCCTGTAAAATACCTCCTCATTACGACAACAACTCTGATAACAGGTGCAAATTTTTTTTTGTTTCAGGTGTGTGCGTGCGTGAAAAAAGGGAACATACACACTTGACTCTATGTCACCACCCGACAACTAACCAGACGCAACCATGATGAACACAGCAAGACGACATAAGATGCAACCACGATGAACACAACAAGACGACATAAGACGCACAACAAGTAACTGCATGCATTAATGATGATCAATCGACAATAAGTAAGACTGACTACCCGCCCGTCCTACCCTGTAATGGTTAGAACCTCCAAGACACATAAGCAATGCTCAAGCCCAGGTTCCCATTGATTTTAACCATTTAAGGTCTCAGGGATGGCGACTGTTATGAGGAACATGGAGGCGTCTACATCCCACCCGACACAGGCAGACCAAACAACTAAATGAATACCAACAAGTACAACAAAACTGAGAATCAACCACGTCCTCTACGGAAGGCGCACGACAAAAGGATTCAGACAGTGACCAAATATTAAGACAAGGCATTGACTAAGAATCCATTGTGACTGAAAACAGACCAAAACCTCCATTTAATTTCAATAATCAACGAGTTGCCCAAACCACCCTATGGACACAAAGTAAAATCAATGATTGCTAATTCTCATCACTAACTCATATTAAACGATTGCTCTTAGTTGAAGTCATTAAATTTGGTTAGCGATTGCAACAATTTAACAACATTACCCTGAGATATTAATCGCATTATATTTTATTACCCTTAATCGGCAATTAAATTATTAATCTCATTACATCTTGTATGTCACCAATACCATAAATTTTTAGTAACATTATCCACAAGCATACCTTCAACATTACATTACGTCGATCATTACATGAAGACCATACCTCTACCTATCACCTTAACCATATAAATTACAGTCACCATACATTACTTATTATTCTTACATATTTCAAAGACAATATGAAACCATAGCGTTACCCTTACATATCATTAACATTTACCTTCTATCGTATAATGCAAGTGCCATCTATTACAGTGGCCTAATATTTACATAATACCATAATAATACATTAGAGTAACCATCTCTTTACAAATCATAATAACTCTGATGATAACCATAACTGTCACAATTTACGCAATAGAATAACCAATAAGTTGCAAATTTCTTTTTTACATTGAAAATATATGTTCTCATACAGAGCTATAATTAGTAATCAATTTTATTTTACAACATAATAAGATAAAATCATTCAACACCAATTCCAATAACCAGAACAGAAAATTGGATTCAACCCATTCACAACTCACAAATCATGTTTTAGTTCTTCACAAGAATTTATTACTTTTGGTTTAAACAAAATCAAAATTGACTAACCATATTCCAAATTCCAATCGCAAGAAAACAAAATTGGATTCGCTCAATTCTCAACTCATAAATCACTTTCTAGTTGTTAACAAGAATTTATTACCTCTGATTTCAATAAAATTAAAATTGCTTAACCATAAAATTTATTACTTCTAGTTTCAAAAAGTAAAATTGACTAACCATAACAATATATTACTTCTGGTTTCAACAAAATTCAAATTTACTAACCATATTCCAATAGAGCACTGAACCATTTATAGCTAGCCATCAAAAGTAAATCACAACATTAACAATATTAAGGAAGAATGCCACCATTATAACACTGATGAACCACTTAGATCTCCACATGTTGTCTCAGCTATATTGACCGAACAAAAAGGTAACAACTATCTAATAAGATTTAAGCAACTGCTGACAAGGACAGTGTAATTAAAGCTGACCCTTGCCATATTTCTAGGTCATAACACAATTGAGTTCACTGCCCCTAACACAGTCATACAGGGACGCTACAGCTGTCGATTAAGGTTGGGCGGAAAAAGGGGAGTTCTTCGTTCCTCAATTCGACTGTTATGGCAGTGTCATAAAAACGAAAGGATGGTGCGCTAGCTGTGTTAGTTACAACTGTACTCTCATCCTCCAACCTTAGCATTAGCTGGAAATAACCACCCAGGAATTTCCAAATCGACCAGGGAACCGCACAGCCCTTTACGGCTTCCATTCTGACATCACTGTCTCAGCAAACGCGTCTTCTCTAAGGTAGGTAAGGGTGCTAATCATAAGTGTTTTTTTTTTTTTTAACTCCACGCTATCATAAACGCTCCATTAAAGAATCAGACAGAAGAAAAAAGAAAAATAACCGAATTCCCACATTCGAAGGAGGTTCACCCAGTCTGGAAAAAACAAATGCACAAGGGTTAAATTAACACTGTCATCGTGAAGGAAGGGCCAAATTCGTTCTATGGAATTTTGATTAAAAATAGATAGTAGTAGTCAACACATTTTATATAAAACTGAGGGTGATTAACACGCAGTCGGCCATTAACACGCAGTCACGGGGTTCGTGGCAGGCGTTTCACATTCTGGAGGCAATGACCAGAGAATTCTATGGCCAGCAGCCATGAATTTGGAGGGCAAGGTGAAACTTGGTGTAATAATTCTACTCAAAGCTACTGGCATAAACTAAATCCTAAAACTTGCATTACCTATTCTATTCCTAGTCGCAAATGTAGAGATTCACTGAGATTGAAATCTAGTAAGAGGTGTGCGCGTGGGGCGATAGGTCTTAAGCCCGTTTAACCTTGGGAAGAACTGGCCAAGTTACAGAAAAACGATTTTCCTTTTTCAGCGGATCATAAACTAGCAGGTGGCCAGCAAGGAACACTACCATGAAATCGCATCAACAGTTGGTTGGCAAAGACCGACGGCCGTAGGGAAATTAACCCGCCTTCAAATTTCTTAGGTGTATTACCAAGGAAAGGGGAGTAAAGATCTGGTCAGAGTCCAAGGGGTTTTCAATCTAGCTCTTGGTTACGTTTTCTTATCCGTAAAATGAGTCACCTGCTATCCAATGGTTTTAGCCAACGCGGAAGAAAATAAAAACAAAAAACAAACACATGTGGCCAGGAGAACTCAGGTCATGATAAGGAGGAAACACAGAGAGTTTCTAACTCTGCAAATGCAGAGCTGTATAGCAGCAACGCAGAGAAGTATTTTAACAAAAATGTAGAGATTAATGACCATTATCAGTGGATGAATCAGACAGAAACAAGTTTGCCGACAAGGATTAAATACACAATTTAATATAAAATTTATCACTCAGCATTCGTTGGATAAAATCAGAAGGTTCCACAGGCATTGTAAAAATTTATTCTATGCAATTCGTCAAGGAAAACGGCAGATGCAGCAAACTATTATATAAACTTGTAACACCATTACACTGTTCCAATAAACAGATAGATCTACATCAATCCTAGTGCTTTCTATTCTACCAAATAAATGACCATACCTTTGCCTCTTCGCCTGCCCCGAATGATGTCCACGCGTTCCGTGCCACTCCCGCTCGTTGACCGTCGAGACCTCACCAGTACCTCCCAGCCAATCGCTAGGGGTACTCTACTTCCCCCTTAGCCCCCTGAGCCGCAAAGGGACCACACACTATCTAGATGGTAGATCTAGCTTCCCAGCTTGCCTCGCAAGGCTGAGCTACCACTCCTATCCGAGCTAGAAAATCCCAACTCCTCACAAGTAATCAGTCAATTCACAAATCCGGCAGCGTAACATTACGCTAACAACCGATCCTTTTCTTCCTCGTCTCCCTTTTCTTTTATAGATTTTTGAGACCCACCAACTTTCCTAATTCACATTTTAAATTATGTTTTAATAAAATATTCTAAAAATTCTCCATCGCACAAGTGTTGTCCATCCCCCTCTTTCCTCATGTAATTATTTTCTTTAATTTATTAAATTACTCATTTCCCTCACCCACCTAGAATCGCTCCTAAATTTACTCCTAGGTGTTCCTAGATCCCCTTACATGTTTTAATTACTTTCCTAAAAAAATGTTATTAAATTTTCTCAGATTAGCAGGTTCTTAATTGCAGATTCCTTACTATGTTGACCWTGCTTTTTACCATAAGTTCCCATCTTTCCTTTATTAAGTTTCCTCCATTACTTAGTTTCCTAATTCTTATTATTCCTTTCTTTCCCCTTTTTGTTAGACCCAAAATGGCAGTTGCACTATTAAATCTTTCCCATTTATTATTTATTTAATATCTTTTGTACTTTCACAAGTTAGGAAATAATTTCTTCTTTACAAAATTTTAAAACCATTAGTTTTAATTAAATTTTTATTCTCGTCATTTACCCCAAGAATTTCATGAAGACCAAACTATTACTTAAGTGGGTTTTTGTTTAAAATGTTATTTTTATTCTAGGGTCTTTCTCTTAAGGTTAGACTAAATTTTT
>JZKD02S0224668.1:168181-193746 GCA_000966675.3 Picea glauca
TGGTTGAATTATCAACCATTCCCATGAATGGGAGGATGGTCTAACTATAGAATGTCAACTCGAAGTACCACTGGGTATGACAGACCAAGCTGACTCGAGTTCCCTTTTGACAAAAGGAACGGGATGGGTCGAGAACCATCCCGGGGAAAAGATATAATAAAAATCAGTAAGGATAATGCGTAGAGCTCTCCAGCGGAGGATGAACAGAAGGTTGCAAGCTTGATGGCAAGTGAGAATCTGATAAACCTCGTCCAGGGACATGATAGAGAAATAAATCTCTGAAAGTTGCAGAGAACAAAACCTAAGCAGAAGATGAAATAGAGAAAGAATCCTTTAGAACTGCGAGAGTTACCTGGTGATATCATGGATTGGAACAGGGGTGGCCAAAGTGATAAGAATGAATGCCTTTGAGCCTATGGTCAGGTGGAAGGACGAACACCCATAGCCAGTTAGATGGTGGCAATTTGTAATAGATAAGTATCCTCCTACCCTGTGTAATTGAGCTACAACTGTGTGATGAAATTGGATATACTGTGAACGTTTTTAGGGATGTGCATGATTGCTTAATGGTTATACTATATCCCTTTTATGCCTTCTTGATTATGTAATTAGGAAAGTAGGAAATTTTATGAATTTGACATGTTTTTATACTTGTAAATGCTTGCGTCCTGTGGTGGCTTAAGCTAGAGCCACGAATTGTGAGTTCGTCGACCTTAGGTACAGTTTCATGTACACATGTCGACCCTCCTAGTCGTTCTGAGTCCCTTGGAGGATAGATTTTGTTAAACTCGGGAGAGGTAGTGCAGATATACACAGGCTCTCTACGAGGCAAGGAGAGACCAAGAACCACTTAAGTTCTAGACTTGATGAGTGCAAGAGTTGTGAAAAATACCCTTCTAAGTTTTAACTCTAGGAGAAAGAGTGCAACGCTCTTAAATCCTTCATATCTGACGAATCTCAGGAAGGATAGCGAGATTCAAGTATCGAAAGGGAAGGTTCCCTTGTTTGGAAGACGAACAAATGAAATTTGTTTAGAAGAAGCCAAGGTCTATTGTGACCGTTGAATATGGGAAAGAGTGTGGGAGTTAACCCTTAGAATCATTTGGACTTCGCGAATTCGGTGAACTGAGCGAATTCATCATAAGGGAGGTAAAATCCCCGAAGTTCTGAAGTCCCGAAGTTAACTATGAACCTTAGATCTGAGGATGCCCGAGAACCGTCCCGATGGTTAGATATAGTAGGTAGACGATAGTCAAGTCACCAAAACTACCCATGACTTATGAATCTAACAACGAAGATAGATGTGAGCCGTTTAATGGGAGGAGAGGCCATCTCAGTCATCAGATCGACTCAAATAATCACTGGAGTTACTAAATCAAACACTAGCTGCTCGATTTAATTGATGGTTGGGAATCATTGCGGAGTGCGAAGGTGAATTTAGCAGACTTGCTAGTTCACGGCCCATAATCAACCCACATCGTTGATCTCCTTGGGGATGGAAGATCAACAACTAGGATTAGACTAGATTCGAGTGAGAACTTCTCAAATTGTGGAGGTGGGACCCTGCAATTACTGTGAATCATCGATCTATAAATGGAGATCAAGGGTGGGGAATCATTGCGAAGCACGAAGGTGAAAGTAGCGGACGCACTAGTTCGCAGCCCGCAATTCACCAATGTTGTTGATCTTGTTAGGCTGGAAGATCAACGATTCCGATTAAACCAAGTTGGGCGAGCACATTCCAGATTGTGGAGGTAGAACTCTCTGATAAAGAGCACGCATGTTGGGGCCCCTCAATTACTGTGAATCATTGATTGTTGTTGACCTTTGATTTGAGTTTGACGAGATCCCTAAAATGCAAGGAGTGCGTGGGAAATCAAGATCTTCAAGAAGATCAAGCTCAGAAGAGATAAGCGCTTTCAGTAGTGCAGACGCAATCTAGGAGACAGGCTCGTAGGAGGAGCAAAGGTCAAACCCTTTGAGTAATTATAAAACCTTCTAAGTTGGAGTAAGTCAGAAGCTCCGGAGGAGCGACAGTGTTCATTGGGTCACATCACAGAGGATCAACAACCGTCTGATCTGACCAAGGTGCACGAACCTTATAGCTTTGCACACGCAGGAGAAGAGAACTTTCCTAAGTTCTGAAGTCCCGAAGTAGTTTGGGACTGTCCATCGTCAAGAGGGACACGTGGCAACAGATCATGGACTCCAAAGAAATCTGTTCGAGAGAAGTCAAGTTTGAGACTTGAGATTTTCGAAGCCTGGAGAGCCAAAAATCTGAAGTAAATCTCAACCGTTCGATGAGCCAGAGTAAATCTGAATCGTTAGATCATCTGAAGTAAATCTCAGATGTTGAATCACCCGAAGTGAATTTGAGTTGTCAGCTACCGTGAGTTCAGGAGGAGGCAAGTTTGAGACTTGAGATTTTCGAATCCCAGAGAGCCAGAAATCCAAAGTAACTCTCAATCGTCCGATCAGCCAGAATGAATCTAAACCATCAAATCATCCAAAGTAAATATTAGACATTGGATCACCCGAAGTGAATCTGAGTTGTCATATACCATGATTTTAGGAGGAGGCAAGTTTTAGACTTGAGATTTACGAAGCCCGGAGAGCCGAAAATCTGAAGTAAATCTAAACTGTCTGATTAGCCAGAGTGAATTTGAATTGTCAAATCGTCTAAAGTAAATCTGAGTTGTCGGATCACCTGAAGTGAATCTGAGCCATTGGATTTTAGCAGAGATGTGGTGTGAATCTGTGGACTCCTCGTAAAGTTCTAAAGTAATTCATAGCCATCAAATTAAGAGGGGATGTGAATGAATCCAGATAAAGTCCTGAAGTAATTCATAGTCGTCAGATATAAAGGAGACGTGGCGTAAATCTATGAACTCTGGGTAAAGACCCAAAGCAATCCTCGATCATCAAATCCAAAGGATGGGTGGCACAAATATGTGGACTCCAGGTAAAGGCTTGAAGTAATCCTTGATCATCAAATCAAGTGGACACACGTCAGTGGATTATAGCCTTCGGATAAAATCCATTAGGAAAAAGGGGGAAGTTTGAGATTTGAGATCTCTGAAGTCCGGAGACCTGAAGGAGATCTCGACCATTGATTGAGAAGAGGGCCACATGACCATTGATCTAGTTGAAAGGTCAAACACCCAAAGTAGCAGCAGGGCCATTGATTTAGGAGGACAGGTTTCCGTAGATCTTCAACTCCAGAAGATTGATGTATGGGGGAAAGAAGGGTTTGAGATTTGAAAATTCCGAAGTCTGGAATCATGAAGGAGATAACATCCGTTGATTTGAAAAGAGTAGATTTGAACCGTCCGTTCAAACAGTACCATCAATATTGGGAGATCAATGGTCTCATAGCATTGCGGGGATCAGAGGTGCACGAACTTTAAAAAGTTGAGGGTGGGCCGCAATCCAAACCTTGGTTTTGGAGAAAGGACACATGGAGGCTCGAGGATAATTGCGGGCCGAAAAGTAGTTTGGTTTAAAACCACCCCTGGCCACGCCCGCAATCACATGGTTACGTAAGGCCATCACCCAAGGTCATATCAAGGAAGGGGATTATTAGAAAAGGAGCTAGTGCCCAGACTCTGAGATTTCACAGGCGTGAAAATAAGAGCCGTGGGTACCTTTAGACCTGCACCAGGAACTCGAAAGGGTCTGCGTCTCATTAAAAAATGAGACCATCAAGGTCTCAAAGAGTCGTTTGGCTCCAGAATCGGAGATCCTTGACCAGGAGGTCGGACTGGTTCCTCAACCTTCCAAATTAGAAACCATGGATGGAGAATTGGTCCTTTAAGAAAAGAAAAATATTTTATGCCCCATCATGGGTGTGTTACAGAAAACCAACATTCTTTTGGCTTCATGCAGGCTTTTGTTTATTCAACAATGGGAAAGTTACAAGCTCTGTAGTACATCTCTATTCTCCTCAATAACATCTGGGAAACCTCTCTACATCATTCACAGCCAAAGAACCCCTTTCTCATTGTGGGGATACATTATATATAATGATGAGTTGATTGGGAGGATAATTGGAAGGTCGATCATCCCCAATGCTTCATCTTCTCTCCAGTTCGTCTCTTCTCCATTTCTTTATTTATTTGTCTTTTATGCCACGAGGGAAAGGTATTATGAGCGTCTCTTTATTCCTTTTCATACAACCATATATTGTCTGACTTTACATACATTACATACAACATCGGACATTAATCATGATGACATGGGGCCCTTCACGTCAACAAGTCAATTTCCTTCATCGCCCATAGCCTTAAAAATTCATGTGTTGTTCATATTTGAGTCCTGTGCTGATAACCAATTGTTCTTGTTGGATCCGATTCATATCACACCTCCCCAATGGAAGGATTTTGCTCCCCAAAATATTCCAAGGATATATGAAGGAACTTGCTTTTAATCTGGTTCCTCTCACGCTAATTTTCTTTCCTTGTAGTCTGTCCCTTGAAACCAATCCACCACATTTCTTGTTGTCCTCTATGAGTTGTCCATTCCTTCTACTACAAAATTGTGCCTTCCTTCAACTCCTCAAGAACATGAGGTGCAAAGTCTTCCACGGTGGGAAGAACCTGATGTTATTCCTCCTCATTCAAGATGGAGGGTTCAAACAACTTCAAATATTCCACGTTCACCATTGAGTTGATCTGCATATAAGGTGGAAGTTTTATTCTAAAGGCATTCTCATTCCCTTAATCAATGATCTCAATTGGTCCATACCTAAGGGGCTTGATTTTCTTCATTGCTCCTTGTATTCATTCCTTACTGAGGTAGAGCCACACCTTGTCACCAACATGAAACTTATGATCCTCCATGTGATAATCATGCCTGGCTTTGTACAAATGTTGGCTCTTCACGAGCTGCTCCTGAACACTTAGATGTATCTGCCTGATCTTGTCCACAAATTTGCTTGCCCTCTGTTCTGCTCCCTGTAATTCTGCTTCTTCCCTATGCTATCCATAAACGATGCCAAATGGTGAAGGGGGTAAATAACCAAAACAAGTCTCTAAAGGGGACTTATTGGTGGAAGAATGAAGTGCTCTATTGTAAGATTGTTGACCGTAGACTATTTGTTCATCCCAAGTCTTTGGATGTTTGTTGTTGTATCCTCTCAACGGTTTCACCAACGTCATGTTTACAAACTCAATTTTTCCATTAGTATGAGGATGAAAGGAAGTGGAGTACTTCAACTTGGTATCCATTCTCTCCCAAAGCTCTGTCCAAAATCTTCCCAAGAGCCTATTGTCCCTATCATATATGATGGAATTTGGAAATACAAAATGTATCCATACATGGATGAAGAATAGTTAAAGCACTTCCCATCCTGAGATTGTCTTCTTACAAGGAATGATCATGCACATTTTGTTGAAATGGTCCACCACAAAAAACAAGTATTCATGACGTCTATGATTCATGGGTAAAAATCCAACAAAATCCATTGAAATTGTCTCACGTGGCTTGTTTGGTATTGGCAATAGAATGTACAAACCAAGTTTTCAGTTTCTTGGTTTACTAGTGTTTCAAAGAACACAACCTCTAACAAAATTTTCCACCTGCTCCTACATCTTTGGAAAATACACATATCGTTGCAGATTCACCATTGTCTTTTTCATGCCAAAATTCCCAACAACTCTAGAAGTGTGTGCTTCTCTCATCAACTGCACTCTTCTCTCCCGAAGGATGCATAATTTTCCCAGCTTGTACAATATCCCATCTTGGATGTGGTACTCATTTCCTTCCAGAAAAACAACTATGCTTTCCTTTAGTTGCTTGTAGACTTCCCTAAAATCTTCATATCCCTCGTAATATTCACTCAAAATTTCATGAGTGAAAGGCTCAAGTTGCATTATCATTCAAATTGTTGCAATCTTCTTCAGTGGTGGTCGAGAGAGCATGTATTCTAGTCTATTCATGACTCCTTTCTTGTACTTAATCAAAAAATGAAACTATTGCAAGAAATCTAACCACTTGTAATGTCTCACTAGTTTCATCTTTCTCTAACTCTGTAGATATTGAATAGGTTGATGATCTATGTGTACGATAGTCTATTTCTCCAATGATTCCACTTCTTCACTGCTTGTACAATTGCAAAGAGCTCCTTATCATACGTGGGATAGTCAAGCACTGCTCCATGAAACAAATCTAAATGGTAGCACCCAATACTTCCTCCTTGCATGAGTACTTCTCCTAATGCATATCCACTAGCATTAGTCTCTAGCTCAAACGGTCATTGCAAATTTGGCATGGCTAAGACTAGATCATTGTTGATTTTCTTCTTCAAGTCTTCAAATTATCTTTGTTGTGTCTTACCCCAATGAAAGTCATTTCCTTTGGTAGTTATGGCATGCAATGGTTCTTCTACTATGGAGAAGTTGACAATGAACTTTCTCAAATACTAAGTTGCTCCCATCAGGGATGATTTTAGGGGCTAAATTTCGCTCATGGGCTAATTTTCCATGGTTTTCCCCAAAAAATGATTCGCTATTCTAAAAATGATTCACCTAGATTCTATAAGATAAAATTATTTTACCTTAAAAATCACCAAAATTTTATACAAACTATATAAAATCCTTAGAAATTTAAATATTTTTAAAAAAATATCACCAAACATTTATAGTTGGCATATGAAGGATTAGTAAGATTCGCCAAGGTTTCTACATTTTAAAATAAATTTCCATCCTTAAAATCATCCTTAGCTCCCATGAAACTCTTGACCTATGTCACATTGGTGGGAATAGGCCATTGTGTGATGGTTGCAAGCTTCTCTATATCTACCCTCAACTCTCCTCCTCCAATCACATGTCCAAGATATATCAAGGAAGACTTCCCAAACTCACATTTCTGCAAGTTGGCAATCAACCAAGTCTTCTTCAAGGTCTCTAATACCTGTGTCACATGTGAGAGGTGCTCTTTACAAGTGTTTCTAAAGATTAGTATGTCATCGAGATATACTATTACAAAAGAGTCAATGAAGGGATGTAGTACATCATTCATGAGTCTCATAAATGTTGCAGGTGCATTGCATAATCCAAAAGGCATTACTAACCATTCATAGAAACCTTGTCTTGTTTTGAATGATGTCTTCCACACATCTTATGTTTTGATACTCACTTGGTGGTAACCTAATTTGAGGTCCATCTTAGTGAAGAATCTATCTTGATGCAACTAATCCAACAAGTCATAAATCCTTAGCAAAAGATATCTATTCTTGATGGTGATCTTATTCAGGGCATGGTAGTCAATGCAAATTCTCTATCTTCCATCTTTATTTGACACCATGATGATGGGTGAACCACACGGTGATGTACTGGGTCTAGTGACTCCCTGATCCAACAATTGTTGTCGCTGCTTCTTTACTTCATCTAATTCGATGATGAATTTCATGTACAACCCATTTTTAGGTAGTGGTGATTCCAGAAACAACTAAAACTTGTGTTCAACCTCTCTCTTGGGTGGCAGTCCCTGAGGCTCTTGAAACACTTCCATGTAGGATTCAATCAGTTGTTGTAATTGTTGACACTTCTCGCCACTACATCCTTCCAAGGATGCCTTCATCTCCAACTTGATGCCTTCTCCTTATTGTTTTCCTTCTCTCAGGAACAACAAGACAAACTTCTCTGTACTGCCCATGATTCTTCTTGTCTGATGAGCATCGATCAAGAGAGCTTAGCTTTATCCTTGTGTGCATTTATGGCATAAGATTTCCCATCCTTGACTAGCCTGTACTGGTTTTCTCTCCTTTTGAAAATGGCATCCCTCATGTACAAATATGGACTTCCCAGGATGAATCCACATATGTCTAGAGCAACCACATCTGCAACTACTTCATCGACAAAATTTTGATTGATGGAAAACTTAAATTTGCATTGATTGCTCACTTTCAATTCCACATATTTCCTTACCCATCCCAAGGGGTATGGATGTGGATGATATTGAGTCTCTAGCCCTATCTTCTCAACCAATTGTGCATATATCAAGTTGGATTGTGAACTTGGCTCGAACAAACAATCCACCTTGCTTTGATTCATGTGAATTTTAATGTAGAAAAGTCCAGTCATTTCCTTCTCCTCCTTGTGATTGAAGCCAATCAATGGCACCTCTTTATGAAGATTAGAGCAGTTAATCTTCACTTCTAGGTCTGATGTGCTATCCACCCATTCCTTAGTATCCACTAATATTAATTCTTTCTTCTTCTTTTTCTGAAAATATTTGGGCCACTTCTCAGGGTGAAATTTCCAACAATTCTACTCCATGTGTCCCTTTCGATCACATCTTTTACATTGTTAGATGGAAGGTGTTTCTTCTTGTGTTTCTACCACAAGATTCTTCTCATTCCACTTCTTCTTGTTTTTCCTCTTTCTCTGTTGCTCTTGTGGTTCTACTTGCTTGTGAGGATTTGTTTATTGCTTCTGCTTGTCTCCCTCAAGGTATTGTGCTTGAATGTTGACCATTGTGCTTGAATGTTGGCCTCATCAATTGTCTTTGGTATAAATAAAATTAATTGCCTATGTATTTGAGGCAGTAATGCCCCCAAATACTTGAGCAACATGTCTAGACTTTTGAGAGAGACTCCCATCTAAATTTCTCTCTTCCTAAACTCTGTCGTGAACTCCTGAACTGATTCTCCTTGTCTATGTCTGAAGTAATGTCATACTATTTATTGGTGTTCCTCATATCCTATTAGATAAAACTGAGATTTGATCATGTTCTTAAACACTTCCCAATTAGTCATTGGTGGCTCATTTCCTAGTGCTCTACTTACTACATCACACTCCCACCATGTCAAAGCATGGCCTTCAAGCTTCATCCGAGCAAAAGCAATATTTTTTTTTTCACTTACTTCAAGAATGTTGAAGTAATCTTCCATATTTGTAGCCATTGGTTCAGCCTAATAGCATCCACTTATCCAACATAAGGATTTGTTTCCACTTTAGCCTCTACATGAAAAGGTACATGTGTCTTGTTGTAGTTGTACTCTCCCATTTCTGGCTCAATCTTATGTTTTTTCTTTGGACTATTTTCTTCCTTATTGGGGCCTTCATGCCCATCATTCGTTGATGGTGTTTCCTTGCCCTTTGATTCCAATAGTTGTGAGACCATTGATGTCAACATGGCCAAACTCTATTCAAATCGATCCAACCTAACCATGGGATCTTCTTCCTCTTCACCTTCATAATGTTCCCTTGAAATTCGTGATGCTCTACTTCGCTCTATCCCTGACAACAATTCTTGTCCCTTTCTTTTGTAATCACTGTGGTTACTTACCAAATAGGTCTCACTGAATGTATTCGCAAATATGATATGATACCATTTGATCTGTAAATGGGAGGCTTATAGCCTATCTGTCTCACCAACACAGAATTCTCTGTTAAAATAATTATAACTCTAGTTGTTTAGATGTCGAATTTTTTTTTATCAACCAATCAAGTCCCAAGTCGAGTCAGGAAATGCAAGTTGAAGCAAGTCAAGTCGAAGTCAAAGCAATTCGAATTTGAATCATCTAAGTCAGATTTACCCAAGTCAAAATTTCTCAAGTCAAAATTACTCAAGTCGGATTTACCCAAGTCGAAATTACTCAAGTCAAAATTACTCAAGTCGGATTTCTTCTAGGTTGAGTCGACCAAGAGCTATCTATCGATCGAATGGGGAAGGAAATTTGACCAAAATGGAAACCAAGTCGAATTTTTAGTGACCAACAGCTGGAAGGAATGTCTGAGGGCGAATTTAATCACCAGTAATGTCAGAAACCATTTTGGAACGAATTTGGGTAACCCACGGTGCATAAAAATGTAGGGAAGTTGATTTTAATATCCCCTAAAAACTAACAACATTTGCAGGTCGATTTTAATGTTCATCGACAATCCAGAACATTTCAAAAGTCGATTTGGCATACAATGATGAAGGAAAACATTTTGGGAGAATTTGGTAGTAGGAAATTTTTCAAAAACATGAATATGGTTCGTGGGCAGCTAATGAATGCCCATACAACCCCATACATAGATATCTATAATGTCTATGATTTATGGCCAAAGAAAAAATGCCCAACGAGATCGAGAATGAGCACAACGACTAAAAACAAAATTAGAAACCCCCGAATAAATAACAATGACTCTGGAAGGAGGGTTGTCAGTTTCCAACCTCTGAATTCATTGCACGACTATAATTAAAGAGTTGTTAGTCTAGTGTATTAACCCATTGAGAACCAGATTAATATAAAACACGCTCATACAATAGAAATATGAATTTGTGGTCTTTAGAATATACACATATAACCATTAAATTATAGTGCAGACATTAACCATTCTTAAGAAAACATAAACCATGACAATCATCGCACATATTTTTTTACCCTGGAAATCGAAACGAGAAACCAACATTCTTTTGGCTTCAGTCGAGATCTTATTTATTTAATAATGGGAAAGTTGCAGGGTCTCTGGTACATGTCTATTCTCCTCGGTAACATCTGGGAAGCCTTTCTACATCATTCACAACCAAAGAACCCCTTTCTCATTGTGGGGATGCATTATATAGAATGATGATTCGACTGGGAGGATAAGTGAAAGGTCAAGTGTCCCCAAATCTTCAGATTCTCTCCAGTTCATCTCTCCTCCATTTCTTTATTTATTTGTCTTTTATCCCACGGGGGAAAGGTATTATGAGCATATCTTTATTCCTTTTCATACAACCATATACTGCCCGACTTTACATACATTACATACAACATTGGGCATCAATCATGATGACATGGGGCTCTTCACGTCAACAAGTTGATTTCCTTCATCACTCATAGCCTTAACAATGTATGTGTTGATCATCTTTGAGTCCTATGTTGATAGCCAATTGTTCTTGTCGGATCCAATTTAGATCGTAAAGTTATAACAAAGAGTGCACATATCCTTCGTTGCATGGGCACCCTAAGTCTGGCTCAACCATATTTGCAAGTCTTCCCAGACCTGCGAAGCGCTCACCACAACATCACCGTAACCCCAAACTTCCTAGAACAAAGTCACCCTAGCCAACTCGCTATAGACTTCCCTAAGGAGGCATGACTGACCTCAGTGTGACTCGACCCCTTGGGGAGGAGCATGTCCTCCTCTTCATTGAAACCCATTGCAGACTCCTTTGTTCATTTCATCTAAATATGTGCAACTCCCTCCGTTGGTTCCTTGGCTCGATCAACCTCATACCTTTATACTTCTCTAATCATCATGACTATTGGTGAAATGATGTGTCTCTTGGGAGGGTGGGTCAAGCCAACTCCCAACTCTCCATGTTGTCAAGTCACTTGGGCACGTCGGGCGCCTACTCCCAAACAACTCATCCAAGGGGCGCGCCTGTTCACCAGGCACCCCACACCAAGTCAAGTCGTGTCACACACATCCAAACGACTTGTCGCTAAGGGGTGTGCTCATCCATCAAGTGCCCCATACTAAGCCAAGGTGTATTCCACACTCTGTCACATATGTCAAAGATTTGGGCTCTCAATTCCACTTGGTGTGTCTAGCTGACTCGCCATGCCTTTCCCAAGTCCAAGAATTGTCCCCATCGTGCGTCTAGCTCACCTTGCCTTGTTCGCGATGAAAATCACTAACAACTTGTCCAAGGTAACTTGTTCCACATGTCAACCCACCAAAGAGTCTATAAGGAAGGGGGAAAATAAATAAATTAATTACATTGAATTACAGGAGCACCTCTAGTCATCAAACTAAAAAAAATAAACATAATAAGCTTATAAACTACCCTATGATAGTGATGAAGATAAAAACATTTAGCAAATTTTTGTTACTTATCATCAATGTATGGCTGCATTTGCACCTCTTAGTATCTCAGATTGATAATCCATTAAACATTAAATTAAATTATTCTTTGACATTAATCCCTCAATATATTCTACCATTCCTATGTTCTATTAGGCCTCAACAACACCGATCATTATCTATGTTAACCACAAGATACACTAAATAATCGTCATCAAGCATCAACGACTAAATGACAAAAACTTGAATGAAAGGTGTCATATTGAGTGGTTTGTTTCTTCGTTGTTTATGGGGTTTGTTGTTTTATTGATTCAGATAAGATCCTTTGAATGAAAGGATTGGAATTCTATAAGGATTGGAAGATTCCCTTCACTCTAGGGCACCACATAAATTAATTAAGGGTCATGGAATTAGGGAAAATGACAAAGAAATCATCCTGAAAATGCAGTGGGTTATATTATATGTTATGAAGAAAAAAATGTGTTCTTAGGCATGGAAAAAAACATCGCCAAGCGCAAAGTTCGCATCTGACATGGGCGTTGTGGAAGATTCCCATCACTCTAGGGTACTACACAAGATTCTCATACTCACATGGGCTGTTCTTTGTTTCGACGAGTAACACTTGTTCTTCGTGCTCTCTTTTCTATCTACACCTTAACTCATATTAACTTATTTTTGTCTTAAATTAGACTATTATTTTTATTATAATAATAAATTAACTTATTATTGTCTTACACAAAGGACCCACTAGCCCCCTTGACTTTGGGCGTTTTTTGGGCAAAGGACCCACCTGTCCCCATGACTTTGGGTTTCCTTGGGGAAAGGACGCACTCGGCTGTTCTTTGTTTGACGAGGAACACTTGTTCTTCGTGCTCTCTCTTCTATGTACACCTTACCTCATATTAACTTATTATTGTCTTAAATTAAACTATTATTTTTCTTGTAGACTAGTTACAGGTTGCACGAAGGAAACCAATGGTTGTTGTAGAACATTCAAGTTACATGGGTTGGAATTGACAAAAAACCAAGTTGACAAGGTAGAGGGCACATTAACCTTGGTGTAAAGTAACCAAGGAAAAATATGAGCCCTCCTTGGGTACACTTGGGAAGGAAGAATGGTTAGATGACTTGGGGATGGAAATATTGTTGATTGAAGGTGATGGTAGAATCAATTTGAACATACATCACATACATCCCTTAATGTATTTGAGCCAAAGGTATGGTAGTCTTTTAGTGGATTCATGTGACTTAGTGGATTCTAGATGGGACATTGGCATAGTTGTTGGTAGTGACCTTAGCAACCACTTTCCACCTTCTTTTCATTCACATAATTCCATTGGGTGGATTGCTTCCTAGGAGTATGTAGTGGATCCTAGGGATCCAATGAAATGGTGCCAAAATCAATGAAGAGTTTGATACATGATGAAGTTTGTTATAGCAAAAGGATGAAACTTGAGGAGGAAATAACCCGTGTTGTTCATCCTCTTCTTCACATTAAGGTTGTTTTAGGTAGCCTACTACCCAAGAAGCGGGGCAATAGGCATGTAGTTGGTTCCTTGGGAGATTTCATTGAGTTGAAGAAGGTGACTTAACATCTTTGAGAAAGGGTTGGAGAACTTTTCTTTGTTCTATAGAGTTGTGCAGAACAATAAAATGTGGAAATAATACACTGTTGGGAATGAAGAAGTGTTTTCTCATCATTTGGATGTGATGGTTGGATTAACTACCCAATTAGTTCAAAATATGAGGGTTAATTATGAGCTTTTGGTCTCAAGTAAACTATGAGGGTGTTTATGTGATACGTCGTGGCAAAGGTGAAACACTACCATATATGGCATTGTTTTTCTATTTAATTTAGAGACGGTTAAATTATAGATGACCTCACTTTTATTTTTTCCATTGTGTAAAAGATAAAGGGACTAGCCTCATATTGCAGTAGTGCCTCCTTGTGATGTGAATCTACTTATTTCTTTTTTATATTAACAATTCTATTTGACATAATTTTAATTTTTTTTTTATCTACTAACCTATATTCATCTTAACTCTTTTTATTAACAAATGAAAAATTAGTAAATAACCCAAATCTTAAACAAGCAACTGTAATGACATAGACACTATTGTAACACTCATTATTAAAATTGTTTTCTCGCCGAAAGCTTACTTCCACATCTTATCTAAAAGCTTACTTCCCCATCTTGAGTGAAAGTTAGTGTTAATGTTGCACCTTTTAAGACCTTAGAATACTCTTAATTAAAATTGCTAACATGAATTAGATATACAACTAAGGTCCATTCCAAAAATCCAGTAACTCAACCAAATATAAATGCATTCTGAGGTGCAATCCTCAATACATTGGCATTGATGATTAGATAAGACTTTCATGGATTTGCAAAATATCTTTTTGATTAAGTTGAACAATGCAAGTTTCTTATTGTCACACTTTAAATTTTATTTTTCATTGTCTCAAACTGAAATTATTAATTAAATGTCACAACGAAAATTTTAATTTGCCAGACAATGCAAGTTTCTCAAGCTTCAAATTTTCTTTTTCATAGTTAATTACCGAGCCCATTCCATTCCTTCTAGCAAGCCAATTGGGCTGACCCCATAAAATGAATGGTATTTGCAAAATGAATAAATTAATTCTATTGGATTATAGGAGGACCTCTAGTCATCAAACGAGGAAAGAGAAAAATATTAAGCTCATACACTACCATATGATAGTGATGAAGATGAAAACATTAAGCAGGTTCTTGTTACTTATCATCAATGTATGGGTGCATTTGCACCTCTTAATATCTCAGATTGGTAATCTATTAAACATTAAATTATTCTTAGGCATTAATCCATCAATATATTCTACCATTCTTCTTATCTATTAGGCCTCAACAACACCCATCATTATCTTTGTTAACCACAAGATACACTAAATAATCGTCATCAAGCATCAACGACTAAATGACAAAAAAATGAATGAAAGTTGTCATATTGAGTGGTTTGTTTTTCCTTTGTCTATGGGGTTTGTTGTTTTATTGATTCAGATAGGTTAGTTTGAATGACATGATTGGAATTCTATAAGTCAGGTAGTTTCTTTAAGAAACAAACATATTTGAGACACATACCATTGAGCATCTAAGTTGATATAAGTTAGTTAGTCAACCCATAGGGTCGGTCCTTCTATTCTCATGTATAGTTCCATATTTGAGATATGTACAAGTGATGATCCAAGTTGATATAAGTTATCCATTCAACCTAAGGGGTTGATCCATCTATTCTCATGTCTAGTTATAACATATCTGACTCGACACAATATTTATATATGATATTCAATAGTGACAATGGCCTAGCCTAGAATTGTTGTCTCTGTTGGACTATGATTTTCATTAGAGTGAAACCTGCATGCGTTAATCTTTGCCACAATCACTAGAGTTAGTATCTGCGAGAGGGGGTTAAGCCATGTCGTGAAACGCGCGGGAAGTGTTGAACCCAATGTCCAACAATCTCCCCTTGAGCACGTGCCAAGAATGTTTCAAAATCGAGACATGTCGCTCTGATACCATTTGTTGGACTACTATTTTCATTAGACCAAAACCCATAAGCATTAATCTCTTCCACAATCACCAAAGTTAGGATCTATCAGAGGGAGTTAACCCATGTCATGAAGCTCGCAAGAATTGTTGAACCCAATGTCCAATAGTCCCTTGGTCCTATTATTCCACCAGTGTCTTAGATGCTTACTATGCTTGTAGTCTTGAATCAACAAATAGGAACAAGCTTGATTCCATGCCACTTTTGTTGATGATACTTAATGAGATAATGACATGCACCCAGGAGGAGCGAAATGAATGAATGAATATAGAAAAGTCAAAATTAACACCTTCAAGTCCCAATTATAGGATATGGCAAGGCTTAAAACTAGTAGGATGGGGCTTGAAATAGGGCCTAAGACTCGTAGGATACATATTTCATCAAGCTTGTAGCTTCCAACAATGGACTCTTAGCTTGGATGGTCTAGTAGAATCAGTCTTTGTAGGAAAGTAAGGTTGAAAAAAAAAAAAAAAAACATCAATCCTATCACGAGAAAATGTAATCACAATTACCTCATAATGAAAAAGTTATGTAAATAAAAAGAACAGAGTTAATAAAATCAATAGGAAGAGGAAAATGTTCAAGGAAGCACAATTACCTCATAATGGGAAAGTTGTGTAAAGAAAAAGAAGGGAGTTAATGAAATCAATAGAAAGAGGAAAATGTTCAAGTAAGCACAATTACCTCATAATGGGAAAGTTGTGTAAAGAAAAAGAAGGGAGTTAATGAAATCAATAGAAAGAGGAAAAGGGTCATAGACTTGAGAACGTAGGGAAAGCGCATGAGAGAGAAAAGATGAGAGGATGGGAATACATACAGGGTCAAAGACATGTGAAAACCATTGCACAATATAAATTAAAAGCTAACAATATGTTGTCTTGGATAGGTAGCCTCAACCCTTTATTGGCATCTCTAAAGGGACAAATTTTAACATGATGCATATTGGCTTATTTTCCTGATAAAATTCTATAACAATGTGTCATTATGCACTATGACTACAGGTGTTATAAACAATTCCTCTACCCCATGTATTTAATCAACTAGGAATGCATGTTTCACCTACTTAGCTACGTGATCTATACCTTCCACTTCAATAGTTATATAACCATCCCATCATAAATTTATCCTTGATATGAATTCATTATTCTATCAATGATAGCGACATGTTTTTCCTCTTAATGAATTTCAAAAATGAAATCCAAACAAATGTATTCACTTGTCTCTTAAAAGTATAGGTGATGGGGTGGTCTCATGCACAACCTTTGATTGTTCACATTGATGGATTGATAAATTGTGTTGTACGTAGTGGTAGTGTTATCCCAAGAGTGATGAATTGGCCATTGGTTGATTGTCGGCTACAATTCTTGGTACAACTAAATATGTAAGGAAATACTCTTGAACCATGGTACTTTATTATAGAGAGTGGAGGTCTACCTCATGACAAGAAAGGAAAATTTCTCATCAGGAATGGTTAGTGACTTGCCCAAGAAATAACTCTCTTTCTTTATGGCCCTGATTGCTTTTCCTTTATTTAGGGATTGTGGGTAAAGAAAGTAAGTAACTACGCAATAGTTATGATTTTAAATATTGTTGGAAAAATAGAATATTATATTTAGGAGGTATGTATTAGGAGGCTTGCCACATGGTTTTTGGGTATGGGTTTTCGAGGTAGAATAAAAATAAAGTGCCATCAAGCATAAGCATCCTTCTAGCATAAGCATCCTTCTAGTTGGATTTTGGAGGTGAAGGTGTTTGGTCTAGCAACAACATTAACTAACACAAACATGGGTACTGACTGCTTTAGTTATGATGTATATAAATTTGGGATTACGATGGGAAAACAATTCATATCTAGAGGGATAATGGGAGGTTGAATTGCTATGATGTGAGGTACACATGAAAAATTGTTGCAACTAATATGTTCAAGATGTAGATTAAAGATTTGTATCAGGATGCTTTTCTAGACCAGTTGTTAAGATGCCTTTTATAGAGGGAATGATAGAAAAGGGATGGAAATCACTTAAAATCACTATCCATGGTGTTTTTATGATGGTTTGACAACAAAGCCGAGAAGATATCTAAGAAATCCCTCAAAAGAAATAAAATCCAAAGTGAAAAGTCAAGTTTGGAAATTGGAAGTGACTCGACCCTAGGTGAAAAGTGACTTGTTTGAAAGCTTGACGAAAATGAACCCTAAAAAAATATGGAAAGCTTGAACGCTTTCTTAAAAGAGTGCATAAATGACTCATTGACAAAGGAATTAAAAAAACAAGCACAAAAAGGAAGGAGTTCAACACATTGTAGTTGATGAAAGTCAACAAAAGCTATATATTCGAAATCCTATCCCTCCTTATTTTCCCGTATTCCAATCAAGGTTGGAATTTCAAATCGATACCACCAGTAAAATTTGATGTTTATAATTAAATTGATAAAATTTTTACTTTTACGTATTTCAAAACCATTTGATATTGGCATTGTCTAATTGTTCTATGTTTTGGCTTTTTTCGTCGGAATTCGACGACATAAATCTGCATGAAATCACATTTTTTTGTTGTTTAAATTTCATTTATGAATGCAGAAATGGATTCAACGTGCCGAAAAAACCTCAGGGCACTCAAATTATACAAAATTAACCACTCAAATATGCAGATCCAACAATTTTTCGTAATCCATTAAACATTAAACATTAAACAATTTTTCGTAATCCATTAAACATTAAACATTAAACAATTTTTCAGATTGGTAATCCATTAAACATTAAATTAAATTATTCTTAGACATTAATCCCTCAATATATTCTACCATTCCTATGTTCTATTACGCCTCAACAACACCCATCATTATCTATGTTAACCACAAGATACACTAAATCATCATTATCTATGTTAACCAAAAGATACACTAAATAATCGTCATCAAGCATCAAGGACTAAATGACAAAAACTTGAATGAAAGGTGTCATATTGAGTGGTTTGTTTCTCCGTTGTTTATGGGGTTTGTTGTTTTATTGATTCAGATAAGATCCTTTGAATGAAAGGATTGGAAGATTCCCTTCACTCTAGGGCACCAGATAAATTAATTAAGGGTCGTGGAATTAGGGAAAATGACAAAGAAATCATCTGAAAATTAGTAAAAAAAAACGTGTTCTTATGCATGGAAAAAACATCGCCAAGCGCAAACTTCGCATCTGACTTGGGCGCTGCGGAAGATTCCCGTCACTCTAGGGCACCACACAAGATTCTCATAGTGACGACATGGGTTGTTCTTTGTTTCGACGAGGAACACTTTTTCTTCGTGCTCTCTCTTCTATGTACACCTTAACTCATATTAACTTATTATTGTCTTAAATTAAACTATTATATTTATTATAATAATAAATTAAATTATTATTGTCTTACACAAAGGACCCACCTGCCCCCTTGACTTTGGGTTTTTTTGGGCAAATGAACCACCTGCCCCCCCTTGACTTTGCGTTTACTTGGGCAAAGGACCCACCTGCCCCCTTGACTTTGGGTTTCCTTGGGCAAACGACGCATGTGGCCCCCATTGTATTGTCTTAAATCAATACAACATGACAGTGGGTGGCTAGAGGAAGACGATGAAATTACACAATTTTAATAAACAACATAGTAACATGAAGCGTTCGTATCACTTTCGTACAAGTATAATTGTATAATTTGCTTTCTTTCATAGCCTTTATTCTTCACCATTACTACATAGTATGAGTAAATTTCTTTTTTAATTTCTAACCTTTCAATCATTAATTAACTTTGAACCATTACAATGTTATGCGTAAATTGCTTAGCTTTGAAGCATGTTTCAATTGATATTTAAATTACTAAAGACTCTACTTTGAAGTATGTGTACTCCAAAATTTAATTTCTTCTAACCATTCAAGGGCATGCTTAAATTGTTATTTAAATTACTAACCACTCTACTTTGAAGTGTGTGTCTATTGGGTGTAGTTTGGATGGTTGTAAGGAATGATTGTTATCCTCCCCACCCGGATTCAATTCTCATAACGACATGAATAAAGCTCATAATGAGCATGTTGTAATGGCTTCGAGCCTATATGTATTGGAAAGTTACCTTTGATTCAAAATTGAATAGCAGGGCAACTGTTATTTCCTCGTGAAAAAAAAGTGTGTCCTCGGAAATCTAATTTTTCTTATAACCATTCAAGGGCATGCTTATTTATTATTATTTAAATTACTAACCACTCTACTTTGAAGTGTATCCTCGAAAATCTAATTTCTAACCATTCAAGTTTTCGATAGCTTTGAAGTTTGTCGTGAAAGTTGTCTCCTAGACTATTTCAATGTGGAACAAGTTTATTGCAATAGAAAATAAAGGCTCAAAAGGAGACTAATTCACTCACCAATTATGTCAGAGCTTTTTGATTTTTTTTTTAATCTCTATGAAACTCTTCTAATTTTAAGAAATTCAACAATGAAATGTTAAAATTTCTCTCTTTTTTTTCTCCGAGTTCTTAACAATGAAGACAAGACATAGAAGATTATGTGTCTTGGTGTCTTAGAAAACTAAGATAGATCTCTTAGCACAAGAGTTGGTAAGTTCTTTAGTGATTGTTTTAGGTGACATTGTACAACATTAAAGACTTGAGCCAATAATCACTTGGGTAAAGTTACAAAGTTAAAGTGCTAATGGAATTTTCAGATGCTTATATATGTTCACTTTCAAGAGGATAATGGCGTTGGTAATCTCTCTAGGGTTGTAAAGATGAAGACTAGACTCAGAACCTTGAAAAAGACAATAGAGGAGTCGTTGGATTCATTTTATGGTCATGTAGAGAAGACAAACTCTTTGGGACAAAGGTTGGCCTAGATAGGACAAACTAGTGACAAAACTTCAAGAGGGAGTTATATGTAGCATTTGGTGAATAGTAGTTTAGTGAAGGCATTGGAAGGGGAGTTTGCTATGTTGAAGGCGATAATATACTCTATAGTGATAGTAGTGTCCAGAGTGGTGAATGCTTTCTTAGGCAAGTAAAAGAGGATAGATGAAGATAGATGAATATTCAACCAAGAAAGCTTGTAGACTAGTTACAGGTTGCACGAAGGAAACCATTGGTTTCTTTGGAACATTCAAGTTACATAGGTTGGACTTGACAACAAACCAAGTTGACAAGGTAGAGGCACATTAACCTTGGTGTAAAGTAACCAAGGAAAAATATGAGCCCTCCTTTGGTACACTTGGGAAGGAAGAATGGTTAGATGACTTGGGGATGGAAATATTGTTGATTGAAGGTGATGGTAGAATCAGTTTGAACATACATCACATACATCCCTTAATGTATTTGAGCCAAAGGTATGATAGTCTTTTAGTGGATTCATGTGACTTAGAGGATTCTAGATGGGACGTTGGCATAGTTGTTGGTAGTGACCTTAGCAACCACTTTCCACCTTATTTTCATTCACATAATTCCATTGGGTGGATTTCTTCCTAGGAGTATGTAGTGGATCCTAGGGATCCAATGAAATGGTGCCAAAATCAACGAAGAGTTTGATACAGGATGAAGTTTGTTATAGAAAAAGGATGAAACTTAAGGAGGAAATAACCCATGTTGTTCATCCTCTTCTTCACATTGAGGTTGTTTTAGGTAGCCTACTACCCAAGAAGTGGGGCAATAGGCATGTAGTTGGTTCCTTGGGAGATTTCATTGAGTTGAATAAGGTGACTTAACATCTTTGAGAAAGGGTTGGAGAACGTTTCTTTGTTCTATAGAGTTGTGAAGAACAATAAAACGTGGAAATAATAGACTCTTGGGAATGAAGAAGTGTTTTCTCATCATTTGGATGTGATGGTTGGATTAACTACCCAATTAGATCAAAATATGAGGGCTAATTATGAGCTTTTGGTCTCGGGTCAACTATGAGGGTGCTTATGTGATATGTGGTGGCAAAGGTGAAACACTACCATATATGGCATTATTTTTCTATTTAATATAGAGACGATTAAATTATAGATGACCTCACTTTTATTTTTTCCATTGCGTAAAAGATAAAGGGACAAGCCTCATATTGCAGTAGTGCCTCCTTGTGATGTGAATCTACTTATTGCTTTTTTATATTAAACAATTGTATTTGACATAATTTTACTTTTTTTTTTATCTACTAACCTATATTCATCTTAACTCTTTTTATTAACAAATGAAAAATTAGTAAATAACCCAAATCTTTAACAAGCAACTATAATGACATAGACACTATTGTAACACTCATTATTAAAATTGTTTTCTCACTAAAAGCTTACTTCCACATCTTATCTAAAAGTTTAACTAAAAGCTTACTTCCCCATCTTGTGTGAAAGTTAGTGTTAATGTTGCACTTTTTAAGACCTTAGAATACTCTTAATTAAAAGTGCTAACATGAATTAGATATACAACTAAAGTCCATTCCAATAATCCAGTAACTAAACCAAATATAAATACCTTCCGAGGTGCAATCCTCAATACATTGGCATTGATGATTAGATAAGACTTTCATGGATTTGCAAAATATCTTTTTGATTAAGTTGGACAATGCAAGTTTCCTATTGTCACACTTTAAATTTTATTTTTCATTGTCTCAAACTGAAATTGTTAATTAAATGTCACAACGAAAATTTTAATTTTCCAAACAATGCAAGTTTCTCAAGCTTTGTATTTTGTTTTTCATAGTTAATCACCGAGCCCATTCCATTCCTTCTAGCAAGCCAATTGGGCTGACCCTGTAAAATGAATGGTATTTGCAAAACGAATAAATTAATTATATTGGATTATAGGAGGACCTCTAGTCATCAAACTAGGAAAGAAAAAAATATTAAGCTCATACACTACCATATGATAGTGATGAAGATGAAAACATTAAGAAGGTTCTTGTTACTTATCATCAATGTATGGTTTCATTTTCACCTCTTAATATCTCATATTGGTAATCCATTAAACATTAAATTATTCTTAAACATTAATCCATCAATATATTCTACCATTCCTCTTGTTTATTAGGCCTCAACAACACCCATCATTATCTATGTTAACCACAAGATACAATAAATAATCGTCATCAAGCATCAACGACTTAATGACAAAAACTTGA
Organism: Picea glauca; assembly: GCA_000966675.3. Classification (NCBI taxonomy): domain Eukaryota; kingdom Viridiplantae; phylum Streptophyta; class Pinopsida; order Pinales; family Pinaceae; genus Picea; species Picea glauca. Next base: position 190,647 of record JZKD02S0224668.1, read on the forward strand.
ATGAAAGGTGTCATATTGAGTGGTTTGTTTCTCCTTTGTCTATGGGGTTTGTTTTTTTATTGATTTAGATAGGTTAGTTTGAATGAAAGGATTGGAATTCTATAAGTCAGATAGTTTCTTTAAGAAACAAACATATTTGAGACACATACCATTGAGCATCCAAGTTGATATAAGTTAGTTAGTCAACCCAGGGGGTCGGTCCTTCTATTCTCATGTATAGTTCAATATTTGAGACATGTACAAGTGAGGATCCAGGTCAATATAAGTTATCCATTCAACCTAAGGGGTTGATCCATCTATTCTCATATCTAGTTATAGCATATCTGACTGGGCACAATATTTATATATGATATTCAATAGTGACAATGGCCTAGCTTAGAAATGTTGTCTCTGTTGGACTATGATTTTCGTTAGAGTGAAACCCGCATGGGTTAATCTTTGACACAATCACTAGAGTTAGGATCCGCAAGAGGGGGTTAAGCCATGTCACGAAACTCACAGGAAGTGTTGAACCCAATGTCCAACAATCTCCCCCTAAGCACATGCCGAGAAAGTTTTGAAATCGATACATGTCGCTCTGATACCATTTGTTGGACTATGATTTTCATTAGACCAAAACCCACAAGCATTAATCTCTTCCACAATCACCAAAGTTAGGATCCATGAGAGGGGGTTAATCCATGTCGTGATGCTCGCAGGAATTGTTGAACCCAATGTCCAACAGTCCCTTGGTCCTATTATTCCACCAGTGTCTTAGATGCTTACTATGCTTCTAGTATTGAATCAACAGATAGGAACATGCTTGATTCCATGCCACTTTTGTTGATGCTACTTAATGAGATGATGGCATGCACACAGGAGGAGTGAAATGAATGAATGAATATAGACAAGTCAAAATTAACACCTTCAAGTCCCAATTATAGGATATGGCAAGGCTTAAAACTAGTAGGATATGGCTTGAAATAGGGCCTAAGACTCGTAGGATAAGACTCAACTTTATTGAAACTAGATAGGCTTTAATATGCAATAAGTAAGTCGGTTAATAAAGAAATATTTAAACAGTGATTGACACTGACACGAATGAGGCTTGAAATAGATTAGAAACAACCTTGAAATAGGTAAGAAATAGGCGTGAAATAAAGATTTCAACTATTGGATGTGTCCTTCCTTCACCCTTCCTTCCTTCCTACAAATGATCCTGCCTATGCCTATACATGCTTGGATATGGATTAGGTAGGACAAGAGCTAGTACAAGAGTTCATACAAGAGTTAGACTAATAAAAGGATAGGACAAGAGATAGGCTAGTAAATGATCTAGGATAGTGTAATAATCGGGCCAAGAGCCAGTAAAAGAGCTAGGACATCTACATAAGCCTATCCACATAATTAAGAAACATAGACCATGATCAAATAATTAAGAAAATTTCTCCAATAATATGTCATCAATAAGAGAGGAGTGTAACCTCATCAATGACAACTTCCAAGTTGCTTCACATCCCTTTACATTAGTTCTTGAGGTTAAGCTTCACAATCCAACATTATTTGGTTCAAGATCTCATTCTCCTTTTGTCTCTTTTTCTTGGTTCAGTTCACATGAGACATAGTTTTAAAAGCTATCTATGGGTTTATGTATTCCTCATATAGATTTCATCAAGCTTGTAGCTTCCAACAATGGAATCTTATCTTGGATGGTCTAGTAGAATCAATATTTGTAGGAAAGTAAGGTTGAAAAAAAAAACACAAACATCAACCCTGTTATGAGAAAAAGTAATCACAATTACCTCATAATGGAAAAGTTGTGTAAATAAAAAGAAGAGAGTTAATGAAATCAATAGAAAGAGGAAAATGGTCAAGTGAGCACAATTACCTCATAATGGAAAAGTTGTGTAAAGAAAAAGAAGGGAGTTAATGAAATCAATAGAAAGAGGAAAAGGGTCATAGACTTGAGAACATAAGGAAAGCACATGAGAGAGAAAAGATGAGTGGATGGGAATACATACAAGATCAAAGACATGTGAAAACCATTGCACAATATAAATTAAAATCTAACAATATGTTTTCTTGGATAGGTAGCCTCAACCCTTTATTATCATCTCTAAAGGGACAAATTTTAACATGATGCATATTGGCTTATTTTCCTGATAAGATTATATAACAATGTGTCATTATGCACTATGACTACAGGTGCTATAAACAATTCCTCTACCCCATGTATTTAATCAACTAGGAATGCATGTTTCACCTACTTAGCTACGTGACCTATACCTACCACTTCAATACTTATATAACCATCCCATCATAAATTTATCCTTGATATGAATTCATTATTCTATCAATGATAGAGACATGTTTTTCCTCTTAATGAATTTCAAAAATGAAATGCAAACAAATGTATTCACTTGTCTCTTAAAAGTATAGGTGATGGGGTGGTATCATGCACAACCTTTGATTATTCACATTGATGGATAGATAAATTGTGTTGTACGTAGTGGTAGTGTTATCCCAAGAGTGATGAATTGGCCATTGGTTGATTCTCCGCTATAATTTTTGGTACAACTAAATATGTTGGAAGGAAATACTCTTGAACTATGGTACTTTATTATAGAGAGTGGAGGTCTACCTCATGACAAGAAAGGAAAATTTATCATCAGGTATGGTTAGTTACTTGCCCAAGAAATAACTCTCTTTCTTTATGGCCCTGATTTATTTTCCTTTATTTAGGGATTGCGGGTAAAGAAAGTAAGTAACTGCGCAATAGTTATGATTTTAAATATTGTTGGAAAAATAGAATATTATATTTAGGAGGTATGTATTAGGAGGCTTGCTACATGGTTTTTGGGTATGGTTTCCGAGGTAGAATAAAAATAAAGTTCCATCAAGCATAAGCATCCCTCTACTTAGTTGGATTTTGGAGGTGAAGGTGGTTGGTCTAGCAACAACATTAACTAACACAAACATGGGTACCAACTACTTTAGCTATGATGTTGTTAAGAACCAAACATCAATATAGCATAGAAAAACCTCAGGAAAAGTACTCAACGCCTTGAAAAAGAGATAATTTTAGATAATAAGCCTCTTCGAGGGGGCAATCTCCTTTTAC
>JZKD02S0224668.1:254045-286757 GCA_000966675.3 Picea glauca
GAACAATAATCTGAGCGTGATGACAGCCCATCTGGGGTTATTTTACTTTTTATTGAATTGCAAAAGTTATATCACTTGTAGAAATCATGTTAGCTTAAGCTAGGAACATTTTTGTGTGTCAAATATCACAATGTCGTATCAAGGGTGACAACTAAGATCAAGAATAACTAAGCATGATACTTTAGAACTAGAATTGAATCCTTACAAATAATTTCTTGTAATTCTATATTTTATAAAATAAAATGTTAGTGTTTTGCATAAAGGAAAATGGAAAAGAAAATCAACATCTTCCCTTTCTAGGAAGCTTGCTTCCACAAGAGCATGTAAACACCATAAGTATCATATTTATGGTTAACTATTTTTTATAGATCACTGATCAGATATAAATAATTTTACCTAAAGACTCTAATCAATATAGTAAATAATGATAGATTTGGTTTCCAAGTGAACAAGAACATGGAAAAATGACCCTTGATTGCATTATTTTGTTTTTCAATGTTTTATGTGTATCCTCAATGTTTCTACTCAATTCACTCATAGAGTGTCTTTTTCATTTTAAAAGAGTACATGAGGATAATGTCCTTCCTAGTGTCCTATTTTATCCTCAAAATTTAAATTATAAATTTTTATGAACAAATCGTAAACCATTTTATTGTCTGTTTGATCACAAGATTGAGTATTTCCTGAGCCAACCGAAGTTGATGTCACCTACTGCATGTACAATTCAGATATTGCAACTTGTTATGAAGTGGGAGCATTTATGTTTATTTTAGTCATAGAATCTTTGATCATGGGTGTAACAAAATGTATATGCTACGGAAGTTCATTAACATCAGTGGGATATTGTGCATGGGCTATCCTCTATTTGATTAACCTGGATGTCTTAGTGGTGAGTTCATGCTTCCAATGTTTGGGTAGAGACATAGATGTATGTTAGTGTTGTTACAACTAATATTCCTCTTTAATGTTTCTTGTTCTTCTAAATGTATGTTCTTATATTTTCTCATCAATATTTCTTAAATTACAACATTGAACCAAATTCTCCTAGAGATTGGTATTATTTTCTATGGAACTTGAAAAGGAAACTATGATCCATTACTCCTACCATTATTGTTTATCGATTAATAAGTGTTTTATTTATTATGTATCCTTTGCAATTAGGAGGTATAAAAGGAAGGGAATCAATGGGAAGGATTTGTTGAGGGTAAGATCCTTGTTTTCCATGCATTTTGAGGATGGGATGCATTTCAACATAGTTGAAATGTTGTTCTTCCATGACATCTTTGTTGTTATAGTTATATGATATCATCATTTTTGACCACTTTGTAACTTTTGCTTATATTAAAGATCCAATAGATTCAATTTGAAAGAACAAATTGAGCCCTAATTAGGTGTCGATTGATATAATACATGAGAAATTGAGTTAATTAATATTTATCGTCATGTTTATTGAATTGCAAAAGTTTTATCATGTGTAGAAATCCTGTTAGGTTAAGTTGGGCACCTTTTTGTTTATTGAATATCACGATGTTGTATCAAGGGTAATTAATAAGATCAAGCATAAATAAGCACGATACTTTAAAAATTCACTTGAATCCTTACAAATAATTCCTTGCAATTCTAGAGTTTATAAAGAAAAATATCGGTGTTTTGCATGAAGGAACTTAGAAAATCAATTCCAACCTCTTTCCTTTTTAGGAAGTATGCTTCTACACAATCATGTAAACACCATAAGTATAATATTTATGTTCAACTATAGATAACTAATCACATATAAATAATTTTACTTGAAAGAATCTAATCAATATAGAAAAGATGATAGATTGGGGTTCCAAATGACCAAAAACATGGAAAGATGACCCTTGATTGAAATTACATAACTTGACTAGATCATGCAATACAGTCTTGACTATAAATTTGTAGAATTCATAAATTATACTACTTTCAAGCATTTTCAGATATACCTCACATAAACAAAACTACAAGGAAATTACTTTAGCATCGACTACCCTAAAATGATCTAAGATTTTTTTACTTCTGGGTACAGAATCATACAAAATCATCCTCATGGAAGACATTGTGGATAAATCTAGTGGTCACAACAAATGCACTAAATTTAAAACTATAAAAGATGAAGTTCACTCAATAGTTTCTTACGAGTCAAAATTGATGATAGTTAAAATCCAATGAAAGAGACAAGTCTTCACTATGGATTTTTTTTTTTTGTATATATTGCATGAAATATTATATGAATTTTACTTTACTAGGGGTCAGAACTCAACCATGCGTTATATCATTATTCCATATTTTTTTCTCTATTAGAATAAGCATTGAAAGGAAGAAAATAAGTCTCGTTCTTGCTTGATAAATCCCTAGCTCGAGCTAACATGACAGGAAGAAAAGTAACCAATAATAAAAAAACTTTGAGGGAGCAACAACAACAGTGACAAGGCATTTCTAGTTATAGACATCCATCCTAACTAAGCCTTTCAACATACTATGTAATTTTTGAACAAAAATTGGCCGATAAATATAAACTTAGCATATAATATATTGAATCCCATTTAATGGGTTTCCATATTGTACTATAATATCAAGGGTTAAGTTGTGTGTCTTCCACTCTATTGCTACCATTTGAACACTTAAAAAAAATGTAGGGACTAGTTGCTCTGCAACTTTTCCTTGTTTTAAATAGTAAAATTAAAATTTATTTTTAATGGTTGGTATAATTTTTTCATCTAATTTCTTATGGAGGAAAATAATAGTATATATAATTTATTGTTTGACAGATGTGATTTATGTTGTTTTCTATTATATTGACACTAATATCGTGTCGTAACAGTCAATGTTATGGTGATTTTTGAGACTCGTCACTCTTTATTATTAGAGATTCAAGATTCATTATATAAAAAGGGAAATAGTTGCAAAGCAACTAGTCCCTGCCTCCTGAGTGAGAAGGCTTTCCTTTTTTACTTTGCATTAGCATTCAACAACACAATTTATTGCTTTCACATTCACATTCAACAACACAATTTAGAATTTCCCATGGGAACCTTTGAACAAGTTTTTGTAAGGAAGTTTTCCTCCTGGGAACATTCACTCAGTCATCCATTCTGCTAGAAGTCGTTTTCCAAAGTCAAATGCAGCTACCCCTTAGCGAAATTCGTTTCCTAGCTACCAAACAACCCATTATCTAAGTCAACTATTAGCAATGCATAGTAGATCACGTTGTCACTGTATGCAAAAAGGTTGTCCCAACATAGCAAATATGTAAAACTCATAAAACAAAAGATTGGTTCAAATGAAAAATCATTGTAGCTAGAATCGATGCTTCCGAGGAGAAGTGGGAACAATTATTTTTGTTTTCCAAATTTTTAACTAAATTCGATAATTCAATGTCTATTGAAATTCATTATAAATCTATTAAAATAGTAAACTTTTATTTTAAAAATAAATTCAACTACCTTATAAAGTCCATTGGTATGACCATGCACCGTTGATGATATGTAATACCCATAAAGCAAAATCGTAGTCGATTCCAAGGGGAAAATGTCATAACAATCAATCAAAGATTTGCCTTTTTGGGGGGGATAGAGATTTAGTGTAAAGATTCATTTTGTGCTAAAACTAGATTTCAAATCTATTGAAATTGCAAATTTTAATTAAAAAATAAATTTAAAAACCTAAAAACCCATGCAACTTATGAATTTCATTTGAAATAGTGAATTTAACCTCCCATTAACATAAAATGTTATATTTACCCTCCAATTTTAGTCAAATTTTATGCGTGGAAATCGAGGCCACCCTCTGGACTCACAGAGTAAATGGCGCCCAACACGTCTATAAATGCTACACCGATGGTGTTTCCAATGCCTTCATCTAAACACTGGCCACATATATTTCTTGCATACTGACTAGAAAATTAGGTGCTAGTTAAACTAGACATCGCTTAATTTAACATAGAAGTTTTTGCATTGAAACTACTCTCCAATCTTTTCTCCTATCATATAAGCTCACCATCGTCAATCACTATGCTTCACCCATCTCTTAATAATATACCCATTTGCTATTTTGTAAATATTTATATAGTTGGTACCACATACATTTTTATTCAATTAAAGAAAAGACAACGATATTCCACTTGATTCATTCATTGGATCACATCCATTTCCTTTAATATAGCCATTCTATTTATTTGTTTTAAAAAATTAGGTACATGGATGGTGGAATTTTAAACAACGAATCCCTTCCTATTGTTAGATTTGTAGTTTATTTTATTAATTTTGATTAGTTTTAACAAGAAATCTATGATACACACAAATGAGCTTCCTTTGCGACCAAGTTTACCTTTGAAAACAATTGAATGAGAATTGATACAGAATTCAAGACTTTTGACTTTACCTCATATTATCTGTCTTTTGTCAGTTGATAAAATAATAAATGAAGAAATAATTTTCTATATGAATATTTGTAATGGATTTTATTTAGATTTTATGTTGCAGGAAGGGATTTGAGTCACTGTGTGTCGGTTCAGAGACTACTTTAAATATTGTAAATTCCTCGTGGATGGTGGACAATCGTTCCTTGGATGATTATGATAAAAAAAACTATTTATATTGTAGATATTATTCTACACTTCCGACTAAATTTTGGAGCATGCATTGCACCTCATGTTATGCATAGTATTTTGTTATTTTGACGAAGAATGTGATCATTTTCGAGTTCTGTTATACATAAGAAGATGATAGATTTTGATAAAAGATGATCACATGTTGAAAAGAAGGATTATATTCATTACGATAATTAGACTAGATTCTCTCGAATTGGTTAGGGTTTGAACACCGGAAGCTAGAGGATTAACACGCATCAACTTCATCATTAAAGAAATCGTTTCGGCTTGTTAAACTGAAAATTGCTTCAAATTCATGGAGTTCCAACCCCGATTATGATGACCACCATGCTAGATAGTCATTTTCGTTGATATTCTCTATGGACATTAAAGGTACATCACAAGATCGCTACTCTAGGGAGTTTTATTTACTACAATTTTTATAGTATTTGAAAAAAAAAATGAAAAAAAAGGTGCAGTAAGGGCTCCTCACAAGCAACTTCGACTGTAGCATTGTCATAGCAAGCTTGCACTTCCCGACAGAGATTAACAACTAAAAAAATGGTATTTTTAAATGGTTTCTTGGTCCTGACAATTGAATAAAATAAAATTCCATACACCACAGAAATATAGTCACGTCAAGTGGTTGTGAACAGTAAAAAATTATAATTTGGAAATCTTATAAATATGAAAATAAATTTGTTTTCGAAAATAATATGAAATTTGATTTTAAATTTGAAAAGAATGCATAATATCATGTCTTGACTACAAAACTAACCAACTAATGCAACAAAATGTACTATGTAATAGGTGATCAACTATCATTGACCGAAAAGTGAAAGCTATAGTCCCTGGCCGGAGGCAGGGACCAAAAAGGAAAACTTTTTCCTAGTTTATTGCATTGTCGGAAAACAGGTCTAAAGGGTTTTCAATTTCAATGACTCACAATGTCAATATCATTATAACCTCATTGATTCAAGGGTCAATCAATTGTAAGTTCCAAATTTACGAATCATTAGTCACTGTTTTTGAATTTTTACTATTGGGTCAATCAATTATAAGTTCCGAATTTACGAATCATTAGTCACTGTTTTTGAATTTTTACTATATTAATAGGAAAGATAGGGGAGTTTTCCTTTAAACAATGAATTAATAACTGTGTAATTTCTCTTTTATATCAATATGAAAGGTAAACGATTTTTCCTTTAAACAAGGGATTAATAATTGTGTAACTTCTCTTTGCATTATTTGTTAGTTGTGTGATCATGAAAAATAGGCAAGAAAATTTTCATTACCTCACTACTAAATTTTAAAATTCATTAAGTAGAATAATAAACAAAACAAGATGTATGTATTAAACTATAATTAAATAAGAAAAATTTATAATTAACAAATAAAAAAACAAATTGTATATAAATAAGAAAAAAAGTTATAATTAACAAATAAACAAAATAAGTTGTATATATTAAACTATAATTAAATAAGAAAAAAGTTATAATTAACATTTAGAAAGTATTTACATATGGTTTAGTCACCCCCTTAAAAATGATGTGGCACCTTTCCTTAGTATTAATTACAAAATGTGATATAAAAATATAAAAAATTAATAGAGGCCTAGAGTGTGTGTTCCATGTGTGTTTGATGTGATAATGTCAAAAACATAATAATTGAATGGTTGACTGATGTCGATGCTCATACTAATGCATTGTAGTTGAAACAAATATATACCTAGAGCCACATAAACAAAGTCATGTAGAAAGCATGATACTTATAAAGGAACTTGATGCCTTATTCTAGGAACTGTGGCAGATAGTCTTTAAAAAATCACCCAATAGTGAAGGCCTTAGATTTATTTGTGAGGATGAATGTCGATGCTTTTTTCACAACGAGTCAACATGCATTACACTTGTTCTTATGGAGACCATTAGTATCATTATACCTTAGTATGTGTATGTCGTCAACTAAGTTCTCATTCTCTACTTCAATAATAGGCCTTCCTATTTTTTTCATAAAAAAAAAAAGTCTATTCTTATTGATTAAAAAAAAAAAACAGTACATTTTGATAGTTTATTAGTTTATTTGTTGGCCGAATCATCATGAGTCTAACACCATTGCCTTCGAGGTTAATTACAAAGATATCAAAATTGATACTAAAAATGTCGATTTCTTACTATTGACAAATCTCCATCATACCACTTTAGGCCTAAAACTGGATCACCGAAAGTTCCTCTGATAATCAACTGCTTGTGTTGAGCCTTACTCACCTTGATCGAGGTGTTGGGTAATTCTTATCAAAGATGAAATCATGAGTTTGTGAAGGAGGAGCCAACTCCTTCCACAATAATAGTATGTTTTTTCAAGTCTATAGCCACTTTAGCTAGTGGGTTCGCCAATTGATTATTCTCTCTAAATAAATGGGTAAATGAAATGCTTTGGAAAGTAATGGCTAGTTCCAATATGCCTCTGACTCTTTCTTAGTGGAGAATGTTTATTACTTGGTCCTTACCAGTTTGTGATTCGATCACTATCCTATAGTCACCAAAGACCTTGATATATGTAATTCCTTGTTCGACTACCTATGTGATCAAGGTGTGTGTTGCTATGAACTAAGCTTGGTTGTTTGTGGTTGAGCCAATCCCTACCTTTAAGCCCACTTTGGTTTCGTCCATTGGTTGTAGCCATACCCCTACCCTGATTCTACCTGGATTTCCCTTTGATGCTCTGTCAAGTGTCCCTTGAGCCATGCCTGGATTTCTAATCAAGGAGGATGGGTCCCTTGGGATTTTTTGGCTCTACATATTTTTCCCATTTCCTAGGATTTCCTTGAGCCTGTGGAAAACATCTAGAGGGGAAAATTTTCTATCCTTGATTATAATTGCATTTTTTGCTAGCCATTGACCATTTCTTCTACATTTGGAGGGATAAAGCTTATTGTTTCATACCTTTAGTCTAGTTTAACAATACTTTCTTTATGTTATCTCATGCCCATGATCTTGATGAAGGAGGTAAGTTGTCAATTGCACTCTAGACATATTTTGAGAAGTGGCAGTCTATAAGAAAAAAAATTATGGACTCCCATACCTCTTCACATAAAGGGAAATAACCTAGGCCCTCCCAACTTCTTATTTGAAAATTGTCCCAAGTTAGAAATGCATTTTTCGGAGCTAGCCATGTGAATAGAATTTCTTTTCGCGGATCTTGGATCTTACAAATATTGGTCGACCACCACGGGGTGTTTTCTACTTGATTCTTTATGAATTGAGAATCATACCCTAGTTTGACCAAGTGTGTTCCTTATGTGAGGTTTTCTCACTAAATTATTGTGTCCTCTTCTTCTCTTAGTTTTGTACTAGAATTTACAAGAGTTTCTTTAATATCCAACCATTGTGTTGCTGCCATCCCCATGAGATCTAGTTGGGAGATACTTTTCCAGACCTGGTCCATTGAATGGTGAGTCAATAGGCATCTGAGATCTCCTAGATATAATATATATTTTTCTTTGAAATCCTCCCTTAGATCATTTGGCATTCTATATTCAATGTCTTGGCCAACCTACAGGTCTATTTCTGTTCTAATAGAATGTGTTTTACCTTCCTTCCAACATATANTTGGTCCTTACCAGTTTGTGATTCGATCACTATCCTAGAGTCACCAAAGACCTTGATATATGTAATTCCTTGTTCAACTACCTATGTGATCAAGGTGTGTGTTGCTATGAACTAAGCTTGGTTGTTTGTGGTTGAGCCAATCCCTACCTTGAAGCTCACTTTGGTTTTGTCCATTGGTTGTAGCCATCCCCCTACCCTGATTCTAGCTGGATTTCCCTTTGATGCTCTATCAAGTGTCCCTTGAGCCATGCCTGGATTTCTAATCAGGGAGGATGGGTCCCTTGGGATTTTTTGGCTCTACATATTTTTCCCATTTCCTAGGATTTCCTTGAGCCCGTGGAAAAAATCTAGAGGGGAAAATTTTCTATCCTTGATTATAATTGCATTTTTTTCTAGCCATTGACCATTTCTCCTACATTTGGAGGGATAAAACTTATTGTTTCATACCTTTAGTCTAGTTTAACAATGATTTCTTTATGTTATCTCTTGCCCATGATCTTGATGAAGGAGGTAAGTTGTCGATTGCACTCCAGACATATTTTGAGAAGTGGCAGTCTATAAGAAAAAAAATTATGGACTCCCATACCTCTTCACATAAAGGGAAATAACCTAGGCCCTCCCAACCTCTTATTTGAAAATTGTCCCGAGTTAGAAATACATTTTTCGGAGCTAGCCATGTGAATAGATTTGCTTTTCGTGGATCTTGGATCTTACAAATATTGGTCGACCACCACGGGGTGTTTTCTACTTGATTCTTTATGAATTGAGAATCATACTCTAGTTTGACCAAGTATGTTCCTTATGTGAGGTTTTCTCACCAAATTATTGTGTCCTCTTCTTCTCTTAGTTTTGTACTAGAATTTACAAGAGTTTCTTTAAGATCCAACCATTTTGTTGCTGCCATCCCCAGAACATCTAGTTGGGAGATACTTTTCCAGTCCTGGTCCATTGAATGGTGTGTCAATAGGCATCTGAGATCTCCTAGATATAATATATATTTTTTCTTTGAAATCCTCCCTTAGATCATTTGGCATTCTATATTCAATGTCTTGGCCAACCTACAGGTCTATTTCTGTTCTAATAGAATGTGTTTTACCTTCCTTCCAACATATATGTGTCCTAATTATTTTATAACAAGATTGGATTGCTTTCTAGAAGTTTGATCCTCTTAGTGTTGTTGGGAATTATTTTGTACTCCTCATCAAATCCTATATGGAGAAAAGTACTATGTGTTTGTTGTAGAGGATTTGTTTCCATAATAATTTTTTGGAGAGAATTTTCCAACCTCCTTTTGCTTCCAATGCATTTGCAAAAAAGTGAATGTTTTGGATGTGAAACCACCTAGTTCCTTTGGTTTTGAGGTTACTTCCCAGCTAATCATAGGCATTGTTTCTTTATCCTTGTTTCCTTTCCATAAGAACAAGAAAATAATCTGTGTTATTTTTCTTTGAAGCTACTCGAGAATGCGGGCCAAAGAAAACTAGTAAACTCAAGTTGCATTGAGAATGATATGAATCAATACCAATTGACCTGTCATGGATATCCATCTATGAGTCCAAACATTTACCATAACATTGATTTTAGATATGATCCAGGTTCAATCTGTGGAACTGTATCCAATTAGTTTTAGTCTAAACCCCAGATATTGAAAGTATTCCTCAATTTCCCAATCAAATTCTTAACCTTCCTTACCTATCTTCACTTCTAATGTGTTGTTGAAGTATGGCAACAATGTAAAGCATTTGTGTGCTTTTGATTATGGATTACATGTACCAAGCAACCCATATCATGGTTCAATGTAATCAATGTTGTGGTAGTGTTGGATTTCATTTGAACTACTCATATTGAAGAATATAAATAAATTGGAGAAGATTAAGTGTTCCATGATTTGGACTTTTTCTGGCAATCATCATGGGAATATGCTATACAAGAATTGTTCAAATTGCAAATTTTTTTCTTTTTTTATTGCAAAAATAAATTTTGTTCCCTCAAAAATACTTATTGCATATCAATTATACAATTTCAATAATTGATATATGTGATTCTAAAAATTCTTCTAAACCCAAAAACAACCCAATCTTAGTATATTTAGACTACCCAAAATAAAATGACTATAAACAAATAACTACACCAATACAAAGTAAATGTAAAATAATATGTTTTAAAAAGGAAATAGTAAAATAGATGTAAAATAGTACAATTTAAAAAGGAAACACTAAAAAGGATGATCACATGTTCCAAAAATAAGGATTAGAAGGTCCTAGAGAAAATTGAAAAATAATAAGTACCTATTGGACAGTTGGTTTGGACAGTTGGTTGTCATTGATGTCAACCCTTAGAGAAGTTTGGAATCCCTAGATATATGGTTGAGATTGATGGTGATTTAGTTGTTATTGATGGATTGGTTGATGTCAGTAGATGTGATGGGTGCATTTGATGAAGTCTACATGAAGCCTCTGAGGTGTGGTTATGGTACCCAAAGTTGATTGAGGAATATGTACATGAAGGATAGTGTAAATGTAGGTAAGAAACTCATATATGGATAGTCCTTTTTGTGTTGTTTCCGGTGATGTGTGGTACACCATGTGGTTCCTCACGGTTAGGGAGATATGGCATGGTGAAGTTGGAAGCCCTGAAGAATGGTCAAGAATCCCCTAGTTGGTTACAAGTCATTTTTGAAAGGGTAAAGTGGTTGTGACAAGAATGTACTAGAATCCTTCAGATTAAGGAAAGAGGTTACTATGAAAAATTATATAAAAACCTCAAGGAGACTCTCATAAGGGCACACACAATTACATTGAATATCTATCTTGTGAATGCTATGGTATAGTGTTTTTGGTTTATTGGTGAATCTGATGGCAAGTTTGAGGCAGTGGAGAAAGTGTGAAGAAAGAGAGAAAGTTTTGAAGCTACAAAGAGCAAATGTTTCCATAAAACCCTAATTTGGTTGGCCCTTGCGGGTCAGGCATAGGGTTCCCCATGAGGCACCCCCATAGTTCACCTAGGGAATGTCACACAAGGCCCCGCGTGACAGGTAGTCTTCATCCCGGGAGGACAAGACATAAGTGAAGGAGGATGCTTGTTCCTTGTTGTTGAGGTTTGAGGTGAAGCTACAAGATTGTGTATTAGGTTCATAGGCACCGGGTCAGTTGTAGATGTAAAAGGTATGTTATTATACGCATTATGAGGTTTCATCTTGGTGATATTGAGGAGCATGCTTGAGGAAAGTGTTTGTTAGCTTTGGTATATGACTTGAGGCACATATTGAATGTGTGGTACATGTTGGTTGAGATATATCTGATAAGGTAGATTATTGGTCCATATTTTGGTTATATTGGTATATGGCGTATGGCATGATACAGTGTATGGTTGAGACGCTTTTTATGGTTGATGTGGATGGTTGGAACATGATATGGTACATGGTATGGTACAATATTGATACATGGTATAATGTTCATGTACATGGTTGATACATGGTATGGTACATGATCATTACTTGGTATGGTTGATAGTTATGGTTATGGTGCATGGTTGATGCATGGGTTGGTACAGGTTGTGGTGCATTGTTGATGCATAGGTTGGTATAGGTTGTGGTGAATTGTTGATGCACGGTTTGGTACAGGTATCAGTGCATGGTTGATGCACGATTTGACATAGTTATGGTGCATGGTTGATGCATGGTTTGGCACAATTTTGGTGCATGATTGATACACGATTTGGTACAGGTGTTGGTGCATGGTTCATGCACTTGTTGAGGTACAGGTTGCAGTACATGGTTGATGCTTGGTATGGTACAAGTTGATGGTTTGGTACATGCTTGATAGAAGCATGTGTTGGTGATGTTGGACATCTAGTTGAGAGGTGTCCTTGGTATATGATCCATGTGAAAGGATCTGGTTGAGTATCGGTGATAGTTATAGGTTGGATAGGTTCATGTGACAGGTTGGATACAGTGACAGGATGATAGTGACAAGTTGGATACATTGATAGGTTGACAGTGACAGTGGCAGTGATTGTGGTAGTGACAATTGGTCTACATTTATATTTTAGGGCAGAAGGAAGGCGCAAGGAAAGGGGTTTGTATCCTCCTTTCGGTTTGTGCTGGAGAACATAGGGAGTTGGAGCTTCCTTTAGGTTGGATCCTGAGAATCAGGGGGTTGTATCCTCCTTCTGGTTGTAGCCAGAGAATTCAGGGAGTTTTATATTCCTTCAGGTTGGTGCTTGTAAATTAGGGGGTTGGTTCCTCCTTCTAGTTGTTGCTAGAGAATTGGGAAGTTGGTGATTCCAATGAATGTAATCTTTGATATATAATAAAGCATCTCGTGGTTTTCCCCCATTTGGGTTTTCACATAAATTCTGGTGTATTGTGTACTTGACGTTATGATTCTTATTACGTTTATATTCTCTTGATATATTGATGATATATTGATGATACACTAATGATAAATTTGACATATATATTTTGGTTAAAAGTGATAAAAGTACTCATATTGATTCACCCTCCCTCTCAGTATTCCAACAGTTGGTATCAAAGCATTTCCTTCAAGAAAATAGTTTAACCACTGGAAGGAAGATCATGGAGAGAAACAATTTATATACAAATGGAATACCACGATTCAATGGTCAGAATGGCCTACAGTATGAGATGTGGAGCATCATAATGAAAAAAAGATTATATGCAAGGGATATGATGTTTGGTACACAGTTGTTATAGGATACACCGATTCAAAGAATCCAAAGACTACAACTAAAAAAGAATTGAAAAGAAACAATGAAATTGAAATGGATTCATCGTGGAAGGATTACCTGATTCGGTGAAAGTCAAAGTGGGACAATGTTCATCAGCCAAAGAACTGTGGGATAAGCTACATAATTTCTACTCAAAGGAATTCCATTCTAACACAAAGCCATAGAAAGTTAAAGAAAGTGCAGTTACATAACAAGAAGAAATATGCTCATCATGTCAGATAGATTCTGAAGAAGAAGATTGTGAAGAAGGCATAGTATACCTTGAAGCAGAGTTAATCAGTGATTTATATGAATTGAAAAAATAAAGGAAGAAGATCAAGTCTCTTGAGGAATAATTAGTCAAGAAGAATTCTCAAGAAAGTTTCGAATAAGACCATCAGGGCATTGTGAAAATGGAAGATCATCTAGAAGAAGCCACAAATATTGAAGAAACATACAAAATTCAGATGGGAGAGAAGCAGTGTTTGGAAGCCAAAATAACAACACTAAGAAAGGAAGCAATGAAAGAGAAGTAGTGTTTGGAAATTGAAAGAAAGGAAGTAGATAAGNTTTTTCTTTGAAATCCTCCCTTAGATCATTTGGCATTCTATATTCAATGTCTTGGCCAACCTACAGGTCTATTTCTGTTCTAATAGAATGTGTTTTACCTTCCTTCCAACATATATGTGTCCTAATTATTTTATAACAAGATTGGATTGCTTTCTAGAAGTTTGATCCTCTTAGTGTTGTTGGGAATTATTTTGTACTCCTCATCAAATCCTATATGGAGAAAAGTACTATGTGTTTGTTGTAGAGGATTTGTTTCCATAATAATTTTTTGGAGAGAATTTTCCAACCTCCTTTTGCTTCCAATGCATTTGCAAAAAAGTGAATGTTTTGGATGTGAAACCACCTAGTTCCTTTGGTTTTGAGGTTACTTCCCAGCTAATCATAGGCATTGTTTCTTTATCCTTGTTTCCTTTCCATAAGAACAAGAAAATAATCTGTGTTATTTTTCTTTGAAGCTACTCGAGAATGCGGGCCAAAGAAAACTAGTAAACTCAAGTTGCATTGAGAATGATATGAATCAATACCAATTGACCTGTCATGGATATCCATCTATGAGTCCAAACATTTACCATAACATTGATTTTAGATATGATCCAGGTTCAATCTGTGGAACTGTATCCAATTAGTTTTAGTCTAAACCCCAGATATTGAAAGTATTCCTCAATTTCCCAATCAAATTCTTAACCTTCCTTACCTATCTTCACTTCTAATGTGTTGTTGAAGTATGGCAACAATGTAAAGCATTTGTGTGCTTTTGATTATGGATTACATGTACCAAGCAACCCATATCATGGTTCAATGTAATCAATGTTGTGGTAGTGTTGGATTTCATTTGAACTACTCATATTGAAGAATATAAATAAATTGGAGAAGATTAAGTGTTCCATGATTTGGACTTTTTCTGGCAATCATCATGGGAATATGCTATACAAGAATTGTTCAAATTGCAAATTTTTTTCTTTTTTTATTGCAAAAATAAATTTTGTTCCCTCAAAAATACTTATTGCATATCAATTATACAATTTCAATAATTGATATATGTGATTCTAAAAATTCTTCTAAACCCAAAAACAACCCAATCTTAGTATATTTAGACTACCCAAAATAAAATGACTATAAACAAATAACTACACCAATACAAAGTAAATGTAAAATAATATGTTTTAAAAAGGAAATAGTAAAATAGATGTAAAATAGTACAATTTAAAAAGGAAACACTAAAAAGGATGATCACATGTTCCAAAAATAAGGATTAGAGGGTCCTAGAGAAAATTGAAAAAAAATAAGTACCTGTTGGACAGTTGGTTGTCATTGATGTCAACCCTTGGAGAAGTTTGGAATCCCTAGATATATGGTTGAGATTGATGGTGATTTAGTTGTCATTGATGGATTGGTTGATGTGAGTAGATGTGATGGGTGCATTTGATGAAGTCTACATGAAGCCTCTGAGGTGTGGTTGTGGTACCCAAAGTTGATTGAGGAATATGTACATGAAGGATAGTGTAAATGTAGGTAAGAAACTCATATATGGGTAAGAAAATCATATATGGATAGTCCTTGTTGTTTTGTTTCCGGTGATGTGTGGTACGCCATGTGGTTCCTCACGGTTAGGGAGATATGGCCTGGTGAAGTTGGAAGCCCTGAAGAATGGTTAAGAATCACTTGGTTGGTTACAAGTCATTTTTGAAAGGGTAAAGTGGTTATGACAAGAATGTACTAGAATCCTTCAAATTAAGGAAAGAGGTTACTATGAAAAATTATATAAAAAACTCAAGGAGACTCTCATAAGGGCACACACAATTACATTGAATATCTATCTTGTGAATGTTATGGTATAATGTTTTTGGTTTATTGGTGAATCTGATGGCAAGTCTGAGGCAGCGGAGAAAGTGTGAAGAAAGAGAGAAATTTTTGAAGCTATAGAGAGAAAATGTTTCCATAAAACCCTAATTTGGTTGGCCCTTGCCGGTCAGGCATAGGATTCCCCATGAGGCACACCCACAGTTCGCCTAGGGAATGTCACACGAGGCCCCGCGTGACAGGTAGTCTTCATCCCGGGAGGACAAGACAGAAGTGAAGGAGGATGCTTTTTCCTGGTTTTTGAGGTTTGAGGTGAAGCTACAAGATTGTGTATCAGGTTCATAAGCACCAGGTCAATTGTAGATGTAAAAGGTATGTTATTCTATGCATTATGAGGTTGCATCTTGGTGATATTGAGGAGCATGCTTGAGGAAAGTTTTTGTGAGCTTTGTTATATGACTTGAGGCACATATTGAATGTGTGGTACATGTTGGTTGAGATATATCTGATAAGGTATATTATTGGTCCATATCTTGGTTATATTGGTATATGGTGTATGACATGATATGGTATATGGTTGAGACACTTTTTATGGTTGATGTGCATGGTTGGAACATGATATGGTACATGGTATGGTACGATATTGATACATGGTATAATGTTTATGTACATGGTTGATACATGATATGGTACAGGATCATTACTTGGTATGGTTGATAGTTATGGTTATGGTGCATGGTTGATGCACGGGTTGGTACAAGTTGTGGTGCATTGTTGATGCATAGGTTGGTATAGGTTGTGGTGAATTGTTGATGCACAGTTTGGTACAAGTATCAGTGCATGGTTGATGCACGATTTGACATAGTTGTGGTGCATGGTTGATACATGGTTTGGCATAGTTTCGGTGCATGATTGATACACAATTTGGTACAGGTGTTGGTGCATGGTTCATGCAGTTGTTGAGGTATAGGTTGTAGTACATGGTTGATGATTGGTATGGTACAAGTTGATAGTTTGGTACATGCTTGATAGAAGCATGTGTTGGTGATGTTGGACATCTAGTTGAGAGGTGTCCTTGGTATATGATCCATGTGAGAGGATCTGGTCGAGTATCGGTGACAGTGACAGGTTGGATAGGTTCATGTGACAGGTTGGATATAGTGACAGGATGATAGTGACAAGTTGGATACAGTGATAGGTTGACAGTGATAGTGGTAATGATTGTGGTAGTGACAATTGGTCTACATTTATCTTTTAGGGAAGAAGGAAGGCGCAAGGAAAGGGGGTTGTATCCTCCTTCCGGTTTGTGCTGGAGAACACAGGGAGTTGGAGCTTCCTTTAGGTTGGAGCTTGAGAATCAGGGGGTTGTAGCCTCCTTCTGGTTGTAGCCAGAGAATTCAGGGAGTTTTATATTCCTTCAGGTTGGTGCTTGTACATTAGGGGGTTGGTTCATCCTTCTAGTTGTTGCTAGATAATTGGTAAGTTGGTGATTCCAATGAATGTAATCTTTGATATATAAGAAAGCATTTCGTGGTTTTCTCCCATTTGGGTTTTCACATAAATTCTAGTGTATTGTGTACTTGACGTTATGATTCTTATTACGTTTATATGCTCTTGATATATTGATGATATATTGATGATACACTAATGATAAATTTGACATATATATATTGGTTAAAAGTGATAAAAGTACTCATATTGATTCACCCCCCCTCTCAGTATTCCAACAGTTGGTATCAAAGCATTTCCTTCAAGAAAATAGTTTAACCACTGGAAGGAAGATCATGGAGAGAAACAATTTGTATACAAATGGAATACCACAATTCAATGGTTAGAATGGCCTATAGTATGAGATGTGGAGCATCATAATGAAAAAAAGATTATATGCAAGGGATATGATGTTTGGTACGTAGTTGTTATAGGATACACCGGTTCAAAGAATCCAAAGACTACAACTCAAAAAGAATTGAAAAGAAACAATGGAATTGAAATGGATTCATCGTGGAAGGATTACTTGATTCGGTGAAAGTCAAAGTGGGAAAATGTTCATCAGCCAAAGAACTGTGGGATAAGCTACATGATTTCTACTCAAAGGAATTCCATTCTAACACAAAGCCAAAGAAAGTTAAAGAAAGTGCAGTTACATAACAAGAAGAAAGATGCTCATCATGTCAGATAGATTCCGAAGAAGAAGATTGTGAAGAAGGCATAGTATACCTTGAAGCAGAGTTAATCAGTGCTTTATATGAATTGACAAAATAAAGGAAGAAGATCAAGTCTCTTGAGGAATAATTAGTCAAGAAGAATTCTCAAGAAAGTTTCGAATAAGACCATCAGGTCATTGTGAAAATGGAAGATCATCTAGAAGAAGCCACAAATATTGAAGAAATATACAAAATTCAGATGGGAGAGAAGCAGTGTTTGGAAGCCAAAATAACAACACTAAGAAAGGAAGCAATGAAAGAGAAGTAGTGTTTGGAAATTGAAAGAAAGGAAGTAGATAAGAGAGAAAAAAAATTGGCAAATAATATTAAGGAAACAACCAACGACTTAAATCAGCTTGAAATAGAATTTGGTCAAGAAGAGAGAAGACTTGAAAAAGAAATCATCTCCTTGAAGAATTTGCTTGAAGAAGCAAAGAGAATGGAATAATTCATGAAGGTTCAGATGATGAAGAAAGAAGAAGAGGTTGAGAATATTGAAGAATAAGTTGTCACATTGAGAGTTAAAATTGTCAAGCTCAACAAGAACATTGAAACATCCACACCATCAATAGAGAATGTTGAAGAGAAGCACTCCAGGTTTCTAGAAAAGAAGAATGAGGAAAAGAGTAAGAGTTATGCAGAAATACTCAAAGGAAGGAATCATGGTCAGCCAGAATCAAAGAATAATTATAGAGATATATCTTCAAGAATACCCTCCACATTCAAGCCACACAAAAGTTTAAATCATGATAATGATCATTCAAGGAAGGAATTTAGAAGGGATGCACCATAAAGAATACCATTCACTACCAGGTATGCAAATTTCTTTTATGGTCATTTTTTTTATTGTACTAACTTGGACATAAAGTTGCAGATTGCAAGGCATGAAAGAAATGTTCAAGAAATAAATACTTATTTGGCCCCACACAATATTGAATGTTACAAATGCCACAATTATGGTCACATATCTCGTGATTGTAGAAGCATGATGGATACTTCCTTGAGAAATAAAACCGATATCATATATAAGAAGGTTTGGAAAAGAAAACAAGAACAAGTAAAGGAAGATTAGATGAATGAAGGTAACTTAGAAGTCATGCTATCAGGATTGGAAATAATACGAGATGAAGTCAAATATATAGGGAAAAAGGAAGATGTCAGATACAGGAAGGTTTGGACAAGAAATGAAAAACTAAAAGAATAGGTGAATAAAGAACATGTCCTAGAGATCGCATAATTTGCAGCAGTGCGAGAAAGAAAAGAAGAGAAGGTGAATAAAGAACAAGCCCAAGAGATTATACTTTCAAGAATTGTAGTGCAAGATCAATTCATGGGAAGGAAGAAAGAAGTCGGAGTTCATAGATATGATGAGTCTACATATGAAGAGGAAGATTACTCCACATTAGAGTGGGTATTTTTTTGAGCCACCCGTCTTGGAGACTCCTAGTAAATATGAAAATTGAATAGGGGGAGTCGGTGCAGTAGCTACTACAAATCAGAGAACCATCCTTCGAGTTGTTTGAAGTATTTTCAAAGACAAATTCAGAGTAGTCAAATAGCAGAAATACATCATGACATATTGATCAGTTGAGAAGTAGTGTTCCCACACAGGTATCAGTTGGTAGTTACACGAGAAGAATTTTATGATTGTATTCCACGTATGTATTTAGGAAGGGATATCTTTAGTATAGGTTGTTMCATAAATGTAGAGTTTGATTTATAGATAGATAAGACCAGTGGACAAATTTGATTCGAAGAGACATGAATATGTGATGATCAGTTGCATCTGTGAAGCCTTCATGTTAGTACAATGATAGATGGGTCATCATTGTGGACAGCTGAGTAGAAAAGGTATGGACARTTTGCAACATATGGAAAGAGATGGATACTTAGAAGGTACATATAACATGAGTTACATATGCATAGAAGTTTATTTACAATTGGAATCAKTTGGTCATAGAAAGGAAAGTAGTGAAAGGCATAGCAAAAYAGGGAAAGAGAAAGCATTAGCATAAGTTATATCGACAACAAAAAATCATTGAACAGTATGGTCAAGTAAACATGACAAGTGAATGAAGAAATCAAGTAATGAATTATTTTTATATATGTTAGAATGTTACAAGAGGAAGCACCAATGGACAATTAGCAGCACTAGAAGAGAGGAAAGGAAACATACACATGAATCCCTACATTGATCAACATGATATATTGCAGAGAAGTCAATGGAAGATAGATCATTAGAGGAAGACATTAGGAAAGAAATATGAGCAACATGCAGACAGGGGGAGACATACTGATATGGGGGGTTACCCTTTTACCCATGATGTCAAAGGAAGAGAAAGAGAAATATTAGAAGAATAAAATTCAAGTGCATGAATTCAGAGAAGGATTATTCAGAGAAGGTATGCTTTTAGGGGAAGTCACAAGAGAAGAGTATCATGAGGATAGAAACATGTGAAGTGAACAGGCATGGAAACGAAGAGAAAGAATAGATGCATGAAAACAGGGGGAGCAGCCCCAAGGAGAGATACCCTTTTCCATTGATGTCAAAGGGGTAGAGTGAGACACGTTGATGAGGAGAAATGGTTACAGGGGGAGCATGAGTATTGTAGTATTAGTGTTGCCATCAATGTTGGTGTTTCCATCAATGCCAAAGAGGGAGATTGTGGGACAGTTGGTTTCAACATTTCGTTGTCATTGATGTCAACCCTTAGATATTGATTTCAACCCTTGGCGAAGTCTGGAATCCCTAGAGATATGGTTGAGATTGATGGTGAGTTAGTTGTCATTGATGGAGTGGTTGATGTCAGCATATGTGATGGGTGCATTTGTTGAATTCTACATGAAGTCTTGGAGGTGTGGTTATGGTAGTCGAAGTTTATTGAGGAATATGGACATGAAGGATAGTGTAAATGAAAGTAAGATACTCATAGATGGATAGTCCTTGTCGTGTCATTTATGGTGATATGTGGTACACCACATGGTTCCTCAAGGTTAGGGAGATATGGCTTGATGAAGTTGGAAGACCCGAAGAATGGTCAAGAAGCCCCTAGTTGGTTACAAGTCATTATTGAAAGGGTAAAGTGGTTGTGACAAGAAAGTAATAGAATCCCAAAGATTAAGGAAACAGGTTACTATGAAAAAATATATAAACACCTCAAGGAGACTCTCATAAGGACACACAAATTTACATTGAATATCTATCTTTTGAATTTTATGGTCTAGTGTTTTCGGTTTATTGGTGAATCTGACGACAAGTCTGAGGCATCGGAGAAAGTGTGAAGAAAGAGAAAAAAAATTGGAGCTGTAGAGATTGAGGGCTTCTGTAAAACCCTAATTTGGCTAGCCCTCATGGGTCAGGAATAGGGTGTCACACGGGTTAGCTAGGGCACTTCACGTGAGGCCACATGTGACAAGTAGTATTCGTCCCGTGAGGACAAGACATAAGTGAAGGAGGATGCTTATTCCTAGTTGTTGAGGTATGAGGTGAAGTTACAGGATTGTGTATCAAGTTCAAAGGCACCAAGTTAGTTATATATGTAAAAGGTATGTTATTCTATGCATTATGAGGTTGCATCTTCGTGATATTGAGGAGAATCCTTGAGGCACGTATTTGTTAGATTTGTTATATGACTTGAGGAACGTCTTGAATGTATGGTACATGTTGGTTGAGGTATATCTGATAAGGTACATTGTTTGTTAATATCTTGGTCATATTGGTATATGGTGTATGGCATGATATGGTATATGGTTCATACACTTTTTATGGTTGAGGTGCATGGTTGGCACATTATATGGTACATGGTATGGTACAAGATTGATACATGGTATAGTGTTGATGTACATAGTTGATACATGGTATGGTACAGGATTGGTACTTGGTATGGTTGATATTTATGGTTATGGTGCATGGTTGATGCATGGGTTGGTACAGGTTGTGGTGCATTATTGATGCATAGGTTGGTACAGGTTATGTTGCATTGTTTATGCATAGTTTGGTATAGGTGTTGGTGCATGGTTGATGCATGGTTTGGCATAGTTGTGGTGCATGGTTGATGCATGATCTGACACAGTGGTGGTGCATGGTTGATACATGGTTTGGTAGAGGTGTTGGTACATGGTTGATGCACTTGTTGAGGTACAGTTTGTAGTACACGGTTGATGCTTGGTACGGTACAGGTTGATGGTTTGGTATTGTTATCACACGAAGTTGTTAAGGGTCACATGTTTTGTTGTGGGTCAATTTCATCCTTAGGTTTTTAATTTTTAGCCTTAGTCTTGTTTAATATTTTCTTTTTTTTTCCTTATGGTTTTTCTTAGGTCTTAGCACAAATAAATGTTGGCATATACATTTGGCATATACAAATATACCCTTAATCTGCTGCAGAATAGTCTACACATGCGGGCGCTACAAAATCTTCTACGGAATTCACTACGAAATCCACTACGAAATGGCTGATACAGTCAACACTTCAGGGTTCGCTGCAAATTCAAGTTTTGATGGGTTTTGAGGGAATAAACAGTCACTAGGTGGCAAAGGGATCTTAGCACAGATGCTTGGAGGTCAGTTGAAGCTGGTGGACACATGGCAATGAAGGAGATGAGCTCAAGGGACACATCACTCAACAAAGATTATGGTGTTATGGTTGTTGCCAACATCTTCCCTGTTTTTAGTAGTTTTTTGTTTCCACTTGTACAAATGTAACATTTTCAGTTTTAAGTGGGAGAATCCTAGGTTACAGGATCTAGCTCAATTTGTATGTTGTCACTCATTGTTTAGACTATAAATACAACATTAAAATGACATGTTTGGGTTCGAATGGTTGAGCATAGACTCCCTGATGTAATGTTTTGTTGTAACAAAGCCAGACTCTGGTTTTGATGTATGAGATATGAGACCTTTTGCCTAATAGAAGTCAACTTCCTTTTCCATTATCTTGCTTCTTTCTTACTATGATTTTCTCATCATTGAATGATTCAATTGAGACATTATAGTTGTGTTGTAATGTATGTTTGATTATGATGTTGTTGTAATTGTTATCAATGTTTTAAAGTTTAGATAAAGAAGTTCTTGTGTCTGAGCTTTTTCTTCATATGTATGCTAGTAAGTCCTAATGCTAGTAGTAGACTTATTCATCCTTCTCATTAAGTCTTACATCTACTCAAATTTATCTTTAAATCTCTAACTGAAGCTAGCTAAGACCTCACTTGCTTATGCATTCTTGCCCATAAATTTATGTGTTTGAATATTGCTATGTTGAGTTTTGTCCATTTGACACTCTATCATAAAATTACCATTACAAACCTATTTCATGGGTATTGGGATTATCCTCTAGCAATATGAGGGTGACTCCTAGTGCTAACAAGTACATTTTTGGAGAAGGCTATTTTGGGAGCAAAGTTCAAGGAAAGAGTGCAGCAAACAAGGTAGAATGGACCAAGGAAGCAACGTGCGGTGGGAACAAAGGAAAATCAACGCAACGGAATTGTAGATTAGCACGTGAAGGATGTTAGAATGTGGAAAAGTTGATTCCACTTAGAATTAGGGTTTTGGTAGTCAATGTAAAGGTGTTTTACCCACCTTTTTGTATAAATATGATGTATGAGGTAGATAGGAGGTGTTAATCACTTGAGAACTTATGTATTACCTTGGAGAACCTTTTTGAGTCTTGAGTCTTTGATATGTTTTGAGTCGAAGTATAAGTTTTGGTTGGATAGATAAGGTGATAATGGAGACTTATGGAGTATAACAGAGGGTCAGGTCACAAGTTGTGGAGCTTGGTGCGACGTTGGTCAGCCTCACCATTTCTATATTTTTGATGTAATGTGCACAACGTGGGAATTTTTTATGAGGAATAATAAATAAGAAGAAGATCTGTGTGGACATATCCCATGGGGGGTGAACCATGGTAAAATATGGAGTCTTCATGTGTGCTTTCCTTATATTTTTCTTTGATATGAATTAATGAATGAAGATATGAATTTGTTAAGCTTAATTTACAATGTGCATATTATTTCCTAAAGAATGAATATTAAGGCTTAAATGAATGGTAGAACTAATGAATGTTGGTATGGTAGAATGCATGTTAAAATAGAAGAATTCTAATATGCCTAAAATTCCCACAAGTTCCATCCCTTTGATGATTGCAGACACTTGGGTCATGCAATCACCCATAAGCCATCTCGAGTGAGACTGCATTGTGCACTGCACTCTGTGCACGGTGTTTTCTTCTGGTTTACCAAAGGGGCCGATTGTTTCTAGGGTTTTGTTGGAGAACTAAGGTAGAACCTGGGTCAACCCATACATCCAACAAATGGTTATGTTGTCGGATGGAACTCAAYAGATTGTATTGGAGGGGATTTGATGAAGAGAATGCAATGGTTGAAAGGGTATGTGTTTACTGATTTGCATGAGGCATATTTCTGTTATTTTCCAAATTTATTACAGGAGTGGTTATTGAGGTTGAAGGATATTCATCCAACTAATTGGATAAGGCCAGTAGAGTGGACTACTAATAATATCGTGTGGTTGAAAAGGGTCAATAATAAATTCATGCACGCAGTGGATTTTTGGTTAGACACTATTACTGCAGGGTTTATTACTAAATTTGCAGTTGATACAGGGAAGTCATATATTGTTGCAGAGCAAGATTTATTGAAGAGACCAAGAGGGAGGTACATTAGGTCACTTTACATGTTTATCAAGATCTTATTACATGATAAAGGCATGATGACAATGGATTTAGACAACTAAATCACTCCGCAAGCATTGGGGAGATGGGGGGAGAACTAAGGAAGATCTGAGACATGGAGAGGGATCTGGACAAAGGCTAGAAGAAGGAAACAATGGAGCCTATTATGATAGATGAGGAACAAACCAAGGAAATAATAAGGAAAGCAGGAGTGACGTGCAGTGGACAAACCTACTAGTATAAGTTCAATAGTAAGAAGAGGGAAGTAGTTGAGTGAGAAGGCTTGGACATTGATGAGGAAGAGGTAGAGGATCTCTGTGTGACAGGGAATATTGAGGAAATATTTCTTGCCACATATGATAGGAAAACTAGAGTTCATGGGTTTGGTGCAGAAGAAGGCTCTTTATTCCAGATTCGAATTAGTGTGGAACCCACAATCCCGTGTGAAACTAAGACATCTGAAGAAGAAGAAACATTTAGTCAACAAGTGATTAGTGGTAGAAGGATTTTGGTAGGACATGGGTCCAATGGAAACTCAAGAAGAAGTATAAGTTCAACAAGTAGCAGTCAGGTATCTACACCACATGGAGGTGGTAGTACAACAAACTTCACAATGGCAGGACAAGATCCAACTATTCAGTTACCAGAATTCTAGGGAGAAGGGTCAGATGACCTAGAAAATAATTTGTTTATTTGTGAGAAGATATGGGAATCTAAGAAGATTTGAGATGAATATACAAAGGTTGTGCAGTTGAAAATCACATTCAGAGACTACGCATTAAACTGGTACATGGGTCTCGCAGTAAGTAATCCAACGAGAGCGCCTACAACTGTAATAGATGTGAACAAACAATTCATCAATGAATTTCAGAAACCAAGTTTAGAGGATCAGTTCATGAATGAAATGATAGAGATTAAGAAAAAGTCAGATGAGTCATTTTGGGAGGTTGATAAGAAGTTAAATAGGCTAAAAGGTAAGTTGAAGTACCCCATTACTGATATGCAACATAGGAGTTTATTTGTTAACTCTTTATTGGCACATTTGAAGTATCCTTTGAGGTAGAAAAAGTTCCAAACCCAAGCTAAGGACTTGCAAGCAGCTTTGTAGTTAGAGGAAAATCAATATAAGCATACAGATCCAAGTGTGGAAGAGCTGAGAGCATATCTAAAGACCCCTAACATTCTAGTTGAATCAGAATAAGGGAAAGGAAAAGAGGGAAGATGTATGGTGCACATTTTGTAGAATAGAAGTTCATCATAAGAATGAGTGTCCAACCTTTGTGAAATACTTGGGAGTAGGAATTCCAAATCTGTTATCTTCAGGAGGACCATGGTGTGAGATACGTAAAACACATCGACATGATCCTTATCACTGTCCCATGATGGATAAGTACCAAACAATACCAAAGACTACATTCTGAAATTTTTGAAAGTTAGTTGGACATGAAGACAAGGACTTCATAACTTTGGAGATAATGAAGGAGAGGACAGCATATCCATATAGGGTGAAGGATGAATTAATGACAACACAACCTACACAATAGCCAGAGTATAACAACGCACAACATTTTTTCGTACCACCACAGTACAATAAAGAACAACAGTTTGGAGCACCACCGCAGTATAACAATGAGTAGCAGTGTGCAACATCACCACATTACAATAATGCACAACCGTAGTAGAATCAGGAACCACAGTATAATACATTGTGTGAAAACAATTAGGGAAACAAAGGAGGATTCAAAGGAGGAGGCCATGGAGGAAGAGGATTTGCAGGAGGTAGAGGACCTGTAGTTTGTCGCAACTATCATAAACCTAGACACTATGCAAGATATTTTCCCAAACCACCTATAACATGTATGTATTTTCACGCAGCAAACCATGAGACAGAAGATTATCTGACACTTCTGGTAAAGATACAAGATAAAAGGAACCAAAACAATCAGAATGTCTAATGGATTGTTGTGGAAAACAAAGAAGAGGATGGGAAGAAGATAAACATAGTTACTAGAGGTGGAGCAAATACAGGATAAGATGCAACAAAGAAGGATCAAGATCAGTACCATTGGGTTAGAAAGAATACAACGCCTAAACAGAATTTTGATGCATGCAAAGAGAAGGAGACATTCAAAAAAGCTAGACAAGAGATTTTGAAAGAAAACATTGCGTCGAATTCATGAACAAATCTAGTAGATGATATACCAGTGTATGGCATGCGTTCATTGTTTGATCAGACTAGCAAAGAACAACCATCAACATCAGCAAGCAATTTGATAAACTTATTAGGGTCTTGGGCAAAGTTGTTGAATGATAAAAATTATTTACAAGTATTACAAAGTCTGTTAGAGAAGTGTAATTATGGAGAAGAAATGAAGTTAGAACACAAGAGAATCAATCAAGTTCATAAGAAGAGAAGAACAAGTAGGGAATTCAGGTTGAATGCAAACATTGGAGATTTCAATATGGGTGATATTATACTAGACTTAGGGTCTGAAGTAAACATTTTTCCTAAAAAGACATGGGAAGCTATGGGAGAACCTGCAATGGGATTATCACCTATTTAGTTGAAGTTAGCATATCAACATAGAGTGGTTCCACTTAGTATATTGAAGGGGATACTAGTAGATTTAGATGGTGTGTGCACCATGGCAGACTTTGAAGTCATTGACATAGTAAATAACACTTCACCATATCCAACAGTGTTGGGGATGGATTGGGCATTTGATAACCAAGCTATTATCAATTCGAATAAAAGGAATATGATCTTTTATTCAGGAGAATACAAAGCTATTGTGCCATTATATCCTTCAGAAAGAGGAAGGTATGTGGAACCTGTGACAGAAAATTTTATTACAGAAGAAATAAATCAATTGTATAGAACTACCACGCGCGAAGATGATTGCATCAACCCAACTGCAGATGGAATGTTGAGTTGGAGGAGTATTAGTTCTTTTTCTTCAAACTCTGACACAGAACTAGATAAATGGCAGCAACAATTACATGAATTATCTACCAAAATACATTCCAGAATGACGCGTGCGCTAAGATGGATTGGTTCAGAGGTAAGAGAACCTCCTACTTTTTATGGTCTGAATGACTTAGAATAATTTTTAATGAAGCTTGAATTAGAAGTAGTAGAAAATAAAATATTATCAGTGTTAGATATTGATTTGAAAGCTACACATTCCCATTGGTGGGGTACACATAAAGAGAATATTAGCAATTAGTATCAATGTAAGAGATTACTCAGCATCAGATTCAACGTAGAGCAGGAGCATAGATATGACGATAAGTATGATGTAATTGGACAACCCAGAGAACATGTAGAAAGATGTATAATTCAATGGATATTAGTACCACCAAAATAATGGACACATCATTTTATTTACACATTATAAGTCATTCCAAAGAACTGGTACACATAACAGGAACAACGTAGGGAAACTGGAAACTGGGAAGAAATACAGTAGAATTTTGTGATTATGTTTTCATTTGAGCATGAAAGTACAAAGATAGATACAAAATTCAAGGTAGTGAGAGACAAGATTTTCAAAGAACCTGAAGTGGAAATTATCACAACATATAAAACTAGACAAACAGTTCGACATTTTCTACACTGTTATCATGTCGCAGAAGAAGAAGATCCAACAGAAGAAAACTCGTGCAATATCCAGATCCTAGAAGTTGAAGGAGAAAGAGAGGTAGAAGGTCCAAATCTATATTCAGAAGATTATGTTGCACCATTAAATATCAAGAAGGTAAACATTGGAACTACAGAACACCCAAAGATTGCAAGCATTGGAGATTATTGGGATAATCAGATAGTAGAAAGAATCACAGAGTTACTGTGCGAGTACAATGATTTGTTTCCAACAACATTTTCATATATGAAGGGATTAGTAGGAGGACTAGGAGAGATGAAGGTCCCTTTGAAGCGAGAAGCTAGACCTATAAGACAAAGACCTTATAGGTTAAATCTAGTGTACAAGAAGAAAGTGAAGGCATAAATTGACAAGATGTTAGAGGTTGGTTTCATAGAACCTATGGAAGAATCAGAATGGAATATTATCCCTATGGTGGTGTAGGAAAATAAGCAAGGGAAAATTAGGATCTGTGTAGATTTGAGAAAGTTGAATGATGCTTTCCTGCATGATCCTTTTCCTACCCCATTTACAAATGAAGTTCTGGAGAATGTAAGAGGTCAAGAAGCCTATTCATTTACATATGGGTTTTCAGGATATCATCAGATCAAGATAGCATCAGAAGATAGACATAAGACAACATTTGCAACATAATGGGGATGATATCAGTATACAGTGATGCCATTTYGGTTGAAGAACACACCTGCAATTTTTTCAAGGGTAGTAGTGTCTTCCTTCAAGGACTTTATTCATAAGTTTTTGGAAGTCTATTTGGATGATTGGATAGTGTTTAGTTTAATGAAGGATCACGTCGAAGTGTTAAAATTGATGTTAGACAGGTGTAGACAGTGTCATATTTCATTGAATATTAAGAAATGCATTTTAAACGCACCTTTTGGAATCTTGTTAGGGCATGTGGTGTGTAAACAAGGTATGTTGGATGATCCTGCTAAAATTGATGTCATAGTTAACTTACCACCACCGAAGTCAAAGCGCTAGTTGAAGAGTACACTTGGTTATACAGGGTATTGCATGAATTTTATAAGGCTATATGCACATATTACTACATTGATGGATAAATTGTTGAAGAAGGACATTAAGTATCAGTGGACTGATGAATGCCAACAGAGTTTGGATATTCTGAAGGAAAATATGGTGACATCATTGATTTTAGTGTTTCCATATTGGGAAAAGGAATTTCATGTGCATGTGGATGCATCTGCAATAGTGCTAGGAGTAGTATTGACATAGCCAAGAGAAGGTGATATAGATCACCCAATTGCATTTGCAAGCAAGAAGCTATTAGATTCATAGAAAAACTACAATACAACGAAAAGAGAAGGGTTGTCCATGGTGTATTCCTTGTAGAAATTCAGACATTATTTGTTAGGGAAACATGTCAATATGTTTACATGTCAGTCTACTCTTAGATATTTAGTCAATAAGCTAGTGTTGGGGGGAAGAATATGCATATGTATGTTGAAATTACTAAGGCAACTGAGAGGGGGGGGTGAATTAGTTGTTATTGTTCTTAAACAATATTAAGTCTATTAAGCCATTTTAAATCTTTCATCAAGTGACCATTAATATTATACATAATATGAACAACATAAATAATGAGCATCAATCACACATAAGATATACACAGAGACAAATTTTCACGAGGAAACCCATAAAGGGAGAAAACCTCTTCTTCTTCGAAATGATAGGCAGTCTTTTAAGTTATGTACATCATCTATGTTTGAGCACCAACTCAAAGTGAGGCTACTACCTCTATTTTACAAGCTCCAACTTGTTTATAGCACCAACTCTCTGGTTTCTCTAGTACCCACTAGAAGGAAGCACCATCTCCCTAAATATTCCAGCACCAACTGGATTTATACAAGCACCAACTTGTTGAGAGCACCAACTCTCTGGTTTCTCTAGCACCCACTAGAAGGAAGCACCAACTCCCTAAATATTCCAACACCAACTGGATTTATACAAGCACCAACTTGTATACAAAAAACTTTGTGTTTTCCTGAGCACCACCCTGCCACCCTACCACCCTGTTTTCTAGCCACAACTAGATGGAAGCTACAACTCCCAATATTCAAGCACCAACTCAAATATCAAAGGACCACAGTCCTCCCTAGAACCACCCTACCTCACTGATTATAAATAAATGATTGAATAACCAACAACATAAATAAATTGATTCTTACCACTTCTTCTCTGTTTTGTAAATCTGGTCTGCTTCTAACTGTTCTACAATTCTTCTCTTCCTCTGTCTGTTCTGCAATTCTACTCTTATTCAAGTTGTTCTGCAATTCTACTCTTGCTTCTATCTATTCCTCATCTGTTACTCATCTCCGAGTTTTATCTCACAATGCGCATACTGTAATTTTCCCTTTTTTACAGTTCAACTCATTTTTCATTCAGAACAACCAGCCATGCACAGTCAATGCATGTTTCTTTTATACACTACTACCCCTTCAGTTACACCTCAAATCCCTAGAACAATGCTTCAACAACTGAAACACCAACCGTCTAAGAACCATGATTCGGTTCTGCTAACAGAATCGTAACTGAACAATTAATCGTGAAGAGAAACAGTATCCCTTTGATAAGATTTCCAAGTATCCAACACCGTTGGATTATAAGCACGGGGTCTCGCATTGATTTCTCCATTTTGCATTTCGGCATTTCAGCATTTTGTCATTCTTGTGGTGAAGAGTCTCGCCTCTTCATGTTACGATCACCGAAAAGGAGCCTAGCTTGGTGCTATCTCCTCCCTCTCACATGACCACTGACAGTGACCACAGCCTACACCAAAAGGTGTTTTTCGCATTTCGACATTTCGACATTCCTGTGAAGAAGTGTCTCAACACTCCAAGTCGCAATCCCCAAAATGGAGCCAGATCAATGGTCCACAAAACTTCATAATCTGATCCCTTCTTTTCTTAATCAAATGGCTAATGGGATTTCGACGTTTTTCCCTTTGAGTCATCGTGACTCCAACATTATAAAATTCATGATCACAAAATCTCCGAAGTGATCAAACGGTTCACATAACCCACTAAGATGAACAGTTGACGATATTTCGGAGTTTTGCCTTTCGGGATTTTGAGACTCACAATAGTCCCTTTCGACATTTCGAAGTTCGATACTTTGTGATGGTGGAGTTTCTACTTGCTATGTAAAACCCCGAAATAGAAAGTTTCGATGTGACATAAACCTGCTGACATCACACGTGGATTGACATGTGTCGAATAGCTGACACGTGTCACTCTGATTCATGACTTACATGCGCCTGAAATGTTGAATCATCTTGACACTTGTCATTGCCTGAATGTGCCACATGTCCTTAGCTGACATGGTTTGTTGATGTCTCTGTTTCAGGATTTCGAGGTTCGCTACTTGAAAGGTTAAATTTCCTTTGATCTTTGATTTCCCGATCTACGAAACTCTGAAATGGAGTCTTTGACATGCTCTAATATTTCACATTTCACAATTTCATCATTCTTGTCGTGAGTGTCCTTGACACCTCCAACTCCTGGTATCCGAAACTCTGAAATGGAGATTAAGTCATGGTTTCGCATTTTGCGATTTCATCATTCTTGTTGTGAGTGTCCTTGACACCTCCAACTCCCGATATCCAAAAATCCAAAATGGAGATTAATTCGTGGTTTCACATTTCATGATTTTCTGTAGTGAGTTGCTTCCTTGACTCCTGGATTTTATGCTTCTAATCTTGCCATGCGATCATCGTTGCGCTGCTGGTCTTGCCACTTTCTCTTGTTTGTCATCATTGGGTTGAGCTTGCCATCAATGACAAACAAATACTCTACCTTCTATCTACTCGTAATAAATATGCCAACAATCTCCCCCTTTGGCATTGATGGCAACCTTGAAGACACTACTCATAGAATCCTTACTACTCATAGCATCCTTACCATTACACTTTCTCCCCCTTTGACATCAATGTCAAAGAAGTAACACGCTCCCCCTAAGCTGTTGCAATACATACTCCCCCTGTCAACTATGAGCAACTTAGAAATAAAAAAGATATTCAATAAGTACTCCCCCTGATCAAGTGAACAGATTAGACAAAAGAAGTTATAACCCCCAACTTTTGACGAAGATATCCAAAAGGGGTTGTTGCTAATGGCTTAGTAAAGATATCAGCTATTTGTTCTGTGGAAGGCATATAATTCACTTGAACAATTCATTTTGTAACTTTTTCTCTAAGAAAAAGGTATTTTATTGGTGTGTGCTTAGATTTTGAATGAAGTACAAGATTCTTAGAGAGACTGATGGCACTGGTGTTATCACAGTGAAGTGGAATGGGATCAGTGTAACTTACCTTCAAATCTACAAGAGTTTGTATTGTCCATAAAATTTGTGTGCAGCAAGTAGCAGTAGCAATGTATTTTGCCTCTGTAGTTGATAATGAAATGGATCCTTTCTTTTTACTAAGCCATGCTACTAATGAGTCACCCAGGAAGAATGCTCCTCCACTGGTCCTTTTTCTCTCATCAACACAGTTTTTCTAATTGACATCTGAATAAGCAGTTAAATGAAAGTTCAGATTTCTGGGATACCACAGACCATAATTCATTGTGCCATTCAAGTACTTGAATATCCTTGTTACCACTACTAGATGACTTTGTTTATGAGCAGACTAATAGCGACCTACCATTCCAATAGCTTGCATTATATCAGGACGGGAAGCTATGATGTACAAAAGACTGCCTATCATTGATCGGTATGTCCTTTGATCAACATCGGGTGACATATCATCTTTACTAAGTTTGCAACCAACCACCATAGGTGTACTAATAGGAGAGGAATCCTCCATCTGAAATTTCTTCAACATCT
>JZKD02S0224668.1:327898-345430 GCA_000966675.3 Picea glauca
CCAAGGGGTTACTTGGTCATGTTACGAAGCTCGGGAGGAGTAGCGGTAGAATAAAAACGCACCCAGCGTGGTATTTGACTAGAGAGAGGGAGCGCTAAACACTCAAGCCAGTGTTGGAGTCGTAGGATCTATTCGGACGGAAGGGAAATTTAGTACGACCGTCAGATATGGGAAGGTATAGGAGGGTTATCTTGGAAGCCCTTCGAAGTTCAGAAATCAGGAGAAGTGGGGTGCGCGGAGGCATAAACACCCGAAACCTGAAACACCAAAGTCCCGAGGGAGATCTACACTATAGATCTGGAGAAAAGAGCTTGACAGTTGGATCAAGAAGAAGATAAGATTGTAATTTTGAGAGTTCGACTATCAGGAGAAGTGGGATGTGTTGTTGCACAAACTCTTGAAGTCTGAAGTTCTAAAGCGAAAGAGTAGACGTGGTGGGGTCGGATGACATCGCTAGTATTCCGCCATGTGGTATCCTATGTGAGCAAGGTTAGTGGGGCCCGAGGTTAAGTTACGGAGTTAAAGATAGAAGGACTCACTGTGGCGTTGATCATGATGCATCAAGATCAACAACCAAGAGACATTGTGGGGACCCAAGTTGCACGGAAGATAATTCTCCAAGGCGATCTCATAATCCAAACCGTGGTTTCACTAAGGGGTTACGTGCCAATGTGAGGAGAATTGCAGAATAAAAGGCAGGTTACTCCAAACCATCGTTGGATGCCCCCGCAATTCAGAAAATCATAAGTGATGTGACGTAATAACATCACCTAAGGTGATGTGGGAATGTTCAAAGATTAATGATTCAGGGTGTGCAGATGTGAAATATTCTGAAGTCCCAAAGTCCTGTAACTTAGACACATGAGGTTCCACAGTGAGTGTCAGCCATAGGATGCTAGGTAGACGTGGACCATTGATCCACCTTACTGTGCGAGTCTGGTAACTCAGAACTTTGAGTGACTATTGTGTTATGCTTGGAAATCTTCTAAAGATGAAGGTCGAAGGCCCAAGTACATTCTTATTGATCTAGCGCTTGGTCATGACCCATGGTCGCGTGGGTTGGGGAATTGAGAGAAAGGGGCTAGTGCCCAAAAACTTAGTAGAGGAGAGTTCTGAAAGTATAAATCTACGGGGATTCTTGATTGAAGGAGAATCACAGAGAATGAAAACTGTGTTTTCTTGAGTCAGCTTTGTCTATGAATTCTGTGGAATTTGTTAAGGATTGGTGGCCGACAAATTCTAGTTGTCTACATGTTGTCTGGCTTGAATTTTAATGAGTGTCATAACCGGATAGAGATGCTATTGAGCATGGAGAAATGGAGGAGACATTGAATGCTTCTAGCTCAGAAAATGAAGCTAAAGGGATGGATGTTGATTTGGGAGTTGAAGGGTCGAACTCCAATGGGCATTGAGAAGAGATAGATAAGAAAGGGCATATGATGAAAATCATTGAAATATTGCAGAAAGATTCCCAAACTCATCGAACAGAGAACAGAAAGCTCAGGAAAGCTCAGGATAAACAAGGTGAATTCAACTTAAAGTTGATGAAGAGTCTGGAGAGAATAGAAAAGAATCTGGACCAAGAGAGAGAATCGAGCAAAACCGGGAGTCACCCAACTTCTGAGGGAAGAAGATCAAGAAGTGTTGGTAGACACCATCATCACTCCCAAGGTCACTCCAAGAGGAGGGCACACGGTAGTTCAAGCCCATCTCCTACTAGAAAGCATAGGAGATCTAGAATAGATGAACTGAAGGGAGAAATGAATAAGATTAAGCCACCTACATTTGATGGAGAACATAAGAAGGAGGAAGATGTCGAAACATGGTTGCTTGGCATGAGGAAATATTTCCAACTGCAAAATTATTCCTCTCATGTCGAAGGAAGAATTGCAATGTATCAAGTGAAGGGAAAGGCATCCATGTGGTAGGATTAGTTTGTGCAGGTACAACACATTAAAGAGAAAGATATCACTTGGAAAGAATTCAAGAGGTATTTTGAGAAGAAATACTTGACTAAAAGATATTATGATAGGAAGATGAAAGAGTTCTTTGAACTCAAGCTGGGCAACATGACCATTGATGAATGCATACAAAGATTTATGGAATTGCTAAAGTATGTCACGTTCATCAAAGATGATATTGTCAAGATTCAAATGTATCTAAGTGGATTGAAACCTTCCATTGGTGACAAGATTCAGTATGATGATCCTAAGACTATGGAAGAAACCATAAGAAGAGAGAAATGCTTATATGAGCAACAAAGAGAGAAGCCTACTTTCCAGAAGGCTTGGGAAGACAAGAAGAAATTCCAGATGGATCAGAGGAAGAAGGAAACTAAGCCTTCCTTTTTTAGAAACAATCCTCAAGGACAACCATCGTTTAGAGAGCCAAGAATGGTTGACTTAGGGGAACAAAGGCCAAGGCAGATGCCCATTCATTGTTGGGGATGTCAGGGAAACCATAAGTACAGAGATTGTCCCCATAAAAATGGCAAAGTGAGAGTTGTCCATAATGTTCAGCAAGATGAAATAGTGGAGGACATGGGAAGTAGAATGCCAAGGATCTATGCAACCCTGGACAACAAGCAAGATGAATATCAGTCGCACATGATTGAAGTGGAAGGTATGATTAACAACCAACCATTTACTATTTTAATTGATTCAGGGGCTAGCCATAGTTATATAGATCCTAGAGTGGTGGAGAGTTTGAAATTGTCAAGAAGCAAACATGAAAAGTCTTGGTTAGTGAAGCTAGCTACAAAAACCAAGAGGAAAGTCAATGAGTTAGTTATGTCCTGTCTAGTGGACATGAATGGACTGAGCAAAAAGGTTGAATTGAATGTTCTGGCTTTAGCTTATTATGACTGTCTAATTGGGATGGACTGGTTGGACCAACACCATGCCATCTTGGACTGTCGTAACAAGGCATTCACTTTCCTAGATGAGGAAGGAAATCGGAAAACAGTCCAAGGAATTCCCAGAGTTGTTGCTATCAGAGAAATGTCAACAATGCAGCTAATAAGTGCTACAGGAAAGGCTGCCAATTATTTGCAGCCCATGTGGAGGAAGCACATAAGGATGAGGTCTCAAATATTGGAGATCATGTGGTACTAAATGAGTTTGAAGATGTATTTCAGGAGGTACCTAGACTACCTCCAAAAAGAGATATCGAATTCTCTATAAACTTGATGCTTGGAGTGGATCTAGTGTCGAAATCTCCTTACAGAATGAGTACGCCAAAGCTGAAAGAATTGTAGCTGCAGCTTGAAGAGCTTATTAAGAAGGGGTATATACACCCAAGTGTGTCACCTTGGGGTGCTCTAGTCCTATTTGTGAAGAAGAAGGACAGGACACTGAGATTGTGTATCGATTTTAGACAATTGAACAAAGTAATTGTAAAGAAAAAATATCCTATGTCGAGGATTGATGACCTCTTCGATCAGTTGAAGATTGCGAAGATATTTTCGAAGATAGACCTCAGGTCAGGATATCACCAAGTAAGGATAAAGGATGAATACATCAACAAGACTACCTTTAGAAGAAGGTATGGTCATTACGAGTTCACAGTGGTGCCATTTGGGTTATCAAATGCACCCGATGTTTATATGTGCTTGATGAATGGTGTATTCGGGGACTGTCTAGACAAGTTTGTCATAGTATTTTTGGATGACATTCTGGTGTATTCCAATTCCAAGGAAGAGCATGAAAAACATCTGAGGATGGTGCTGCAAGTGATAAGAGAGAACCAATTGTATGCCAAGTTGAGAAAATGCTCATTTTATCAAAAAAAGATCCATTACTTGGAGCATATTATTTCAAAGGATGGAATGGTTGTAGATCCTGAGAAGATTGAGGCTATCAGAGAATGGTTAGTGCCTAAGAAAATGTTGAAAGTCAGATCCTTTATGGGTCTAGCTGGTTATTATAGA
This sequence comes from Picea glauca, assembly GCA_000966675.3. Classification (NCBI taxonomy): domain Eukaryota; kingdom Viridiplantae; phylum Streptophyta; class Pinopsida; order Pinales; family Pinaceae; genus Picea; species Picea glauca. The sequence goes on from JZKD02S0224668.1 coordinate 331,827, forward strand.
AGGTTTATCGTATGGTTCATGAGGATAGCTCACCCTATCACTTCCTTGCAAAGGAAGGAGAACAAGTTTTAGTGGACAAAATATTGTGAGAAAAGCTTTCAGTGATTGAAGCAACTGTTAACCAGTGCTCCAATATAGAGGATTGCAAATCTAAACGAAGACTTTGTAGTGTGTACAGATGCATGCAAAGAAGGAATGGGAGGAGTCCTCAGTCATAATGGATTCGTAATTTGTTATAAATCCAGAAATTTGAAAGAGCATGAAAGGAACTATGTAGCTCATGATTTACAGTTGGCAGCCATAGTACACGCTCTAAAGAACTGGAGGAATTATCTCATGGGAAGGAGGTTCGATCTGAGGACAGACCATAACGGTTTGAAGTATTTGTTTGATCAGCCAACTTTGAATGGTAGGCAGAGTAGGTGGTTGGAGTTTCTCTATGAATATGATTTTGATATCAAGCATATCAAAGGGAAGGAAAATAAAGTGGTTGATGCACTCAACAGGAGAGTGCATGAATTACATGCTACAACCATTAGCATGTACCGAAGTGATATTATAAGAAGAATTTCAAAGGCTGCAAATATAGATTTGCAGTACAGGGATTTGGTAGCAAAGATACAACAAGGTAACATGCCACAAAAAGTGGAGATTTATAAATTGGAAACTGATGGAATACTTATGTACAAGAACAAAATTTATGTACCTAATGTCCGAGATTTGAAAGTTGCAATTTTTCATGAAATGCATAATGTGCCTCATGCAGGGCACCCTGGATATCAGAAAACTATGGCAGCAGTCAAGATCCATTACTTTTGGCTAGGTATGAAGAAAGAGATTGTTGAATACATCATCAGATGTATGGATTTCTAGAAGGTTAAAGTTGAGCACAAGCACCCAGCAGGGTTGCTGCAACCTTTACCCATTCCTGAGTGGAAGTGGGAAGTGGTGACAATGGATTTCATCACAAGATTGCCCAAAACAAGCAAGCAACATGATTCAATCATGGTGGTGGTGGACAATCTTACGAAAACTGCCCATTTTATTCCACTAAAGACTACTCACAAGGGAGATAATGTTTCTAATATCTTTATGAAGGAAGTGGTAGGATTGCATGGAATTCCCAAGATAATTTTGTCTAACAGAGACCTGAAATTTACCTCAAATTTCTGGAAAGGGTTATTCAAGGGGTTCGGAGTGAATCTGAACTTTAGCATAGCCTATCATCCTGATTCGGATGGGTAGACAAAGAGGGTGAATCGAGTAATAGAATACATATTGAGGATGTATGTGATGGAAAAACCATCGAAATGGGAAGACTACCTACACTTGGTAGAATTTGCCTACAATAATGGGTATCAAGCATCATTGAAGATGAGCCCATTTGAAGCACTTTATGGAAGAAAGTGCAATACTCTAGTAAGCTGGGATAATCCAACTGATAAGGCAGTAGTTGGGCCAGAGTTGCTCAAGGAAATGGAAGAACAGATGCTAAAAATTAAGCATAATTTAAAGGCTTCCCAAGACAGAGAGAAAAGTTATGCTGTTAAAAAAGAACCCAGAGAGAGTTTAAAGTGGGTGATCATGTTTTCCTAAAAGTGAAAGCCAATAGAAGTTCCCTGAAGCTGAGGAACTACGCCAAGTTGGCAGCCATATTTTGTGGCCCATTTGAAATCCTATAAAGGATTGGGCTAGTTGCATATATGCTTGCATTACTTGCATCCATGACTGTAGATAATGTTTTTCATGTTGCATTGCTTAAGAAATATATACCTTATGCTAATCATGTAATTTACTGGAATGTGATTCAGGTGGAGCAAGAAGGTGTCATGCAAGTGCATCTTGTGCGCATATTAGATCGAAAAAGAAAACATCTCCAGAATCGATCCATAGGGCTTGTAAAGGTCTAGTGGACCTAGTACGGTCCCTAGGACGCTACATGGGAGCATGAGGATGATATGCGGGTAGAATACCTGCATATTTTTGAAGATATTGAAAATCTTGTTGATGTTGTGTCAGAAATGCACTGAGGACAATGCAAAAATAAGGGGAGGGGATTGTAATATCCCCAAGGATGAGCCCTGTTGTAATCATGTTTATGAATTGTAAATCATGTTTTATAGGCTGGTGAGCCAAGTATTGAGAATCTGGTGGGATTATGTGTTTATTAGGCCGAAGAGCCTAAGTGTTAAAGGCCAAGAGCCTGTTTTTGTATATGTAATATGCAGAAAATTAATAAAGATTAAACATCGTTGCATGCAGACCGACCACGAAGAAAGAGTGATGGGGGACTAAGCTTCCAAAGGGTGGGTAAGGGAAAAGGGGCTGAAAGGTTGGAAAGAGGGGATAATCTTAGGGGCTTAATTCCTTGAGAATAACATTTTATTATTATTCTAAAGTTGTGTGACAAAACATGTTCTTATCCTAAGTCCTGGGAGAGGCAATGCATGCGGCTCCAACATGTGAAAAAGGAAATGCATGCAGTTCCAGGAAGACAAGTGTCAATATGGGCACATGCGATTAAAAGGTGAAGCATTAGCTGAGTTAGGGGTTCCTCCTCCATTCTGTTGTCGACTTTCTAAAACTGGGAATTTTGTATGATCTCTGTATGCCTCACGCAGCTCTGAAACCTGAATCTTGTGATGTTTTATTGAGAAGTCGATACACCCTCTGTCTGAACTGTTGAGTCTATGTTCGACCTCTGCGTGGATTACTTTTCACGCATACTAAAACTGGTGTTTCATGAACCGTGTTGTGTCTTATTGGCCTATTTCCATTTTATGGACATCCACACCCAATTTCCTTGTTGTTGTTGTCACCCATGAGTTAAATGAAAGTTGTTGTTGTTGTTGTTATCCTGAACTTGCAGGAATTGAGTTGAAAACGGGTTGAAGAATTGGGTTTTCAGGCCCGTGTTAGAAGAGGCAGGTTGTCATGCCTGTGACAGACTCTCTCCAGGTGAGAGAGTCTATTGGGAAGTGGTTTTCTCTACAGAGAGAGTCTCTTGTGTCTGACTGTCCTCTGCAATTATGAGAAGTTAAATGAAAAGTGACTATTATAAATTTATCTTAAGTGGTAATATCTTTACTGGAATTGGATACACTTAATACATGATGCAGGAGCATCATCAGTGAGCATAAGTGGTAGGACAACTCAGTGCCTGGGGATCATTTTGGAATCTGAAATGTTGGGAGTTACTGTGAATCTTTTGGAGCTGATTGGAAAAATGGAAGAAGATCAAGCGCTTGGAAGCTGATGATCATGAGTGATATGGGAGTTTCACTCCTAGCCTTGAATGTAACCAAACTTAGGTAGCAGTTAGGTTTTCATTTCGAGTAGACCAGTAGTCAGGGGGAACCCTAAGGACCCTTTGAGATAAATAGAGGTTTTGTATGCCCAAATGAGGCTGCTGCGAGTTAGTAGGAGATTTCTGAGTTTTTAGTTGTTGTTTGATTAAAGTTGTAGCCATTTTTATTTTGAATGAATATAACAGAGGAAAATTGATCCAATGTGTGGATGATGTTATTGCTTGAAAATTTCTTGTTATTTTTTTTTTCGTAAATGAATGTACGAAACTGTGATATGTTAATATAATTTTTAATTGTTTCTCTCAGGAGAGTTTCAAGTGTAAGGAGTGCACATAGTCCACAAGGAGTGTGTTGATAGAGGTGATTTAACCTCATAGAAGATCAGGAGAGATATCGTTGAATCTTCACCAACAAAAGTGCAAGGAGTGCACAGGAAGAACTTTGTGTTGGCTTCAGAAGGAGAGAGACAGAGTTACTGAATACTCTATAAGGAGGATCTTTGAAAGGTGTGCATCGAGCAAAAGGAGAACGCCAAGAGGGAGAGAGGAATTTGTTTTCAAGAAATCCTTTAGATCTGAGTTTATCGAAATCCATGAAACACAAGGAGTGCATGGGAATTCAAAATATTGATGAAGACCAAGCTCAGGAGAGATAGCACTTTTGAGAAGTGTAGTCAAGTTCCAAGAGACGGACTCGTAGGAGGCGCAAAGGTTAAGACCTTTGGATACTTAGAAAATATTCTAAGTCAGAGGAAGTTGAAATCTCATGAGGGAGAGCGGCAATGGTCGTTGGATCACCGATTCAGAGGACCAATAATCGTCTAATCAAATCAAGGTGCGAGAGCCTTAGCATATCACACATGTAAGAGAGGGAAATTGTCAAAGTTCTGAAGTCCCAAAATAATTTGGAACCGTCCGATCGTTCGAAGTAAAATCTCAACCGTTCGATTGTCTGAAGAAAGTCTCAAGCGTCGGATCATCTGAAGTAGATCTGAATGTTTAGATCTGAAGAACAGGTGGAGCAATATGTGGATCTCGGATAAAGACCTGAAGTAAACATCAATTGTCCGATCTAGAGGGCAGGTGGCATAAATCCATGGACTCTGGGTAAAGACCCGAAGTAAATATCAACCATCTGATTCGGGAGACCTAGATCTGAATCATTGTTTTAAAAGAGGAATATGTTAGCCGTCAGTATAGAAGCACCATCAATATCATAAGATCGACGGTCACGCTCGATTGTGGGGCCAGAAAGTTCCCAGACGTTAAAATTTTGAGGGTGGTCCGCAATCAAAACCACGGTATCAGTGAATAGGTATGTGGCAACTGGAGGTAAATTGCGGGGAGAAAAGTGGTTGATCCCAAACCACTCTTAAGTGCACCCACAATCACACGTACACTTGAGGTCATCGCCCAAGGTCACATATAAGGAGGGGTCGAAAGAAAGGGATCTAGCACCAATTATGAGATTTCACTGAGAGCAAAGGAGAAGGTCGTGGGTATCGTAAAACCTGTGTAGAGAGTTGAGAGGACCTATGTTTAACACAAAATGAGACCATCAAGGTTTCATAGAGTTGTTCGACTCCAGAAGAGAAGATCCTTGACTGAGAGGTTGCACAGTCCTTAGGAGAGAAGGGGGGGGTTGCATCAAGTGGTATCAGAGATGAATTCTTGCTTGCAAACAACAGGAAAAGGAGAGGAGGCACAAGAACTCAAAGTTGTACTTTGTGTGAGATAGACAGTCAACATAATGCCACTGAGGAGACGAGGGGAGCCACCTTTAACCAACCAGGCTGTAGAAAGGGAAATGTGAGAAATTCTTGCAAGAATGGAGGCTATGGAGGCAACGCAGAGGAGGGCATATAATACTGGAGACATCAGTGATGCAAAGAGTGAAGAAGCAGAAGTCAAAGAAGCTGCAGGGGAAAATTTTGTCGAAGAACACTTGCTGAGAGCAGTTGTTAGATTGGGAGCTAGAGCCAAGATAGAGGCCCCAATGTATGAATGAAATTTGGATGATGAAGAAATGTTGGATTGGATAAGATACATGGACAAATATTTCGACTATCAAGATGTCGATGAGAAGAAAAGGGTGAGACATGCTGTCACTAGGCTAAAAGGACATGCAACACTATGGTGGGATGAACTACAAGCTGAGAGGAGAAGAAAAGGAAAACATAAGATAAAGAATTTGGATAGAATGGTAGCCAAGTTGAAGGCTAAATTCATGCCCAAAGATTATTAGATCAATCTGTTCAGGAAATTGCAGAACATGAGGAAGAAGGGTATGGCAGTCAAGGAGTACATAAAGGAGTTCTACAAGCTGAACATCAGAACTGGACAAAGAGAGAAAGATGAAGAAAAATTTTCTAGATATATAAATGGCCTGAGGTATGAAATCCAGGATGAGATCAGCATGATGTCAGTAAGGACAGTGGAGGATGCTTATCAGTATGCACTGAAGGCAGAGGAGAAGTTGACCAGAAAATAGAGTCAGTGAGGTAGAGGTAGAAGCCCAGCCCTAGACAAAGGCAAGGAAGCTTCCCATGACAAGGCACATAAATCCAAAGATGAGGCTGAGAAACCACACAGTCACTCGAAAAGAGGAGGAAGTTGTCAGGGAAGACGAGGTGGTGGAAGAAGTTATTCTAGAGGAAGAGGAAGAAGCAGAGGAGGAGAAGTAAGGTGTTATGCCCGTGGAAAGACAAGGCACATGTCTTGGGAATTTCCCGAGAAAAATAAATAAGGAGGAGGTGAAGCTCACATTTCGAAAGCACAGAGAAGGAATGTTGAAGCAAGAGGAGAAGAGGATGGAACATCCCTGATGTTGAGAAAGTTTCTCTTAAAACCAGAGGTAGAAGTTGAAAAACCAGTGCATAGGAATAGTCTCTTCATGACAACTTGCAAGACTAAATACATAGTATGCAAGGTGATAATCGACAGTGGGAGAATTGATAACCTAGTATCCACAAAGATGGTGGAGAAATTGGAGCTGGAGACAATTGCACACCCAAAACCATACAAAGTCTCATGGTTGCAGAAATGACACCAGGTAATGGTTCCTAAACAATGTCTTGTTGAATTTAAGATAGGAGGATATAGAGATGAAATTATATGTGATGTAATTACCATGGATGAATGCCATATTTTGTTGGGAAGACTATGGCAGTTTGACAAGAATGTCATTCATGATGGGGGGAAAAATACATACACCTTGGAGAAAAATGGTAGGACACACATGTTGTTGCCAATAGAGGAGAAGAAAGTGAAAGAGGAAGCTAGCACAAGAATACGTCTCACGAGTGAAAAGGAACTCCTGAAATAAATTAAGAAAGAACGGGAGATGCAGTTTGTTGTGGTGAGGAAACCTAGAGTTATCCTTACTAGTACTTCGATGGATGATTTGCCTGAAGAAGTTCAAGAATTGTTGGATAATTTTGCTGACATAGTGGTGGATGAGCTTCCTAAATCATTTCCACCTATCAGAAGTATCAACCATCATATTGATTTGATACCAGGAGCAAGTCTGCCAAACAAAGCAACATACAGACTGACACCTTGAGAGAATGAGGAGGTAAAGAAGAAAGTCCAGGAATTGTTAGACAAGCGGTTGGTCAGAGAGAGCTTGAGTCCATGCTCAGTACCAAATGTGTTGAGTCCAAAGAAGGATGGAGGATGGAGAATGTGTACAGACTCAAGAGCCATTAACAAGATCACCATTAGGTATAGGTTCACTTTGCCAAGAATGGATGACTTAATGGACTGTTTAAGTGGAGAAAATTTCTTTTCTAAGATAGATTTGAAAAGTGGATATCACCAGATAAGGATGAGATAAGGTGATGAATGGAAAACATCCTTTAAGACAAATGAAGGGTTGTATGAGTGGCTTGTTATTCCATTTGTCTTAACAAATGCCCCCAATACTTTTATGAGGTTGATGAACGAAATACTGAAATATTTCATTGGCAAGTTTGTGGCTGTATATATGGATGATATACTGATCTTTAGCAAGACTAAAGAGGAGCATTTGAGACACCTGACACTAGTGATGAGGAGACTACAACAGGAGAAGCTGCTTATAAATCTGAAGAAGTCCTCTTTTATGAAGATAGAACTCATTTACTTGGGTTTTCTGATCTCTTCAAATGAACTGAAGATGGATTCAGAGAAGGTGAAAGAAATCAAAGAATGGCCATCACCAAGGAGTATGTTTGAGCTAAGAAGCTTCCATGGATTAGCAAGTTTCTATAGGAAGTTCATCAGAGACTTAAGTGGAATTTGTGCACCAATGATGGATATAATGAAGAAGAAGCACAAGTATTTTAAATCGACAGAGGAGGTCGAGAGGAGATTCAACATACTAGAGGAGAAAATAAAAGAACGACCAATTCTGATCTTACCAAATTTTGGAAAGACATTTCAAGTGAGATGTGATGCAAGTGGAGTTGAAATTGGAGCAGTTTTGAGCCAGGATAATAGACCGGTTGCCTATATCAGTGAGAAGTTGAATGAGACTAAGAGGAAATACTCCACATATGATAAGGAGGTTTATGCCATAATTCAAGCCTTGAAGAAATGGAGACATTAGCTTGTCCCACAAAAATTTTTCTTGTATAGTGACAACCAAGCTTTACAATTCATAACCAGATAGGAAAAATTGAATCAGAAGCATGCAAAGTGGATTGAATTTATGCAGAATTTTACGTTTGTCATAAAACATATTGTTGGGAATGCTAACAAAGTTGTTGATGCATTGAGTAGGAGATGTTTGATTCTGCAGGAATTTCAGGTGAAGAACTTAGGGTTTGAACACCTTAAGGATATGTATTGTGATGATCCAGACTTCAAGGAAGCATAGGAAGCATGTGTGAATCCTGTGCTGAGAGATAGGAGCCAGTGGATAAAGTACATGATTCAAGAGGGATTGTTGTTCAAAGGCAATCAGTTGTGCATACCAAAATGCTCAATGAGAGATAACCTTTTGAAGGAAAAGCATAGTGGAGGATTGGATGGACATTTAGACCATTAAGATGTTTTCACAGTTGAGAAGTTCATACTATTTGACAGGTATGAGAAAAGAAGTGATAATTTTGTGAAAAAATGCAAAATATGCCAACATGCAAAAGGAAAAAGACAGAACACTGGATTGTATCAACCATTGCCAATACCAGAGAGGCCTTGGGATGCAATAAGCATGGATTTCATGTTGGGACTGCCAAGAACACAAAGAGGATGAGATTCCATATTTGTGGTGGTGGATAGGTTTTCAAATATGGCACACTTTATCCCATGCCAGAAGACCAGTGACGCAACACATGTTGCAAATATGTTTTTCAAGGAAGTTGTGAGACTTCACAGACTACCCAGGAGCATTGTCTCGGACCGAGACACTAAATCTCTTGGTCATTTTTGGAGAGCACTATGGAAGAAGTTGGGGACAAATTTTTCCTTCAACTCATCTTATCACCCTCAGATAGATGGGTAGACTGAGGTGGTAAACATAATTTTGGGAAACTTATTGAGGAGTCTAGTCATTGAGCATCATAATCAGTGGGATCAGATTCTGCCACAAGCAGAATTTGCATACAATGACTCACCCAACATGAGCACTGGAAAGAGCCCATTCCAAATATTGTATGGAATGAAAACTAGGGGAGTATCTGAGTTGAGAGACTTAGAATAGAATGATATCAGAAGCACTGGAGCAGAAGATTTTGCTGCAGAAATGAAAAAGCTCCATAACCAGATTAGAGGATAGTTACATAGCTCTAACCAAGATTACAAGCACAAAGTTGATCAACATTGCAGAGAAATTCAATTTGAAGTAGGAGATCAGGTTCTAGCACATCTCAGGAAAAAAAGGTTCCCTATGGGAACACATAACAAGTTGAAGATGAAGAATATAGGGCCATGTAAGATATTAAGGAAGTTTGGTGAAAATGCCTATGAGAATGAGCTTCTAGATGATGTGGGCATATCACCCATGTTCAACATTTCAGACATGTACCCTTATAGGGAATATGACTTAGAGGGATCAGAAGTTCAAGAGAAGATTTAGTGGGAGAAAAAAATGCCTATAGAAGAAAATCCCCAGATGAAGAAGATCATTGATCAGAGGATTGACAAGAAGATCAGGAGGAAGACCCATTTTGAATATCTAGTCTAGTGGAAGGGACACCCGATAGAAGATACCAGTTGGGAAAATGAAGTTGATATCCAGAAGCATGGAAAGTCGGTGCAGGAGCTCATGGAAAGGAATCCATAATTTTTTATCTAGGGGAGTATGATGCAGGAGCATCATCAACGAGCACACATGGCGAGACAACTCAATGCCTGAGGATCGTTTTAGAATCTGAAACACCAGGAGTTACTGCGAATATTTTGGAGTTGATTAGATAAATAGAAGAAGATCAAGTGCTTGGAAGATAATGATCACGAGTGATCTGGGAGTTTCACTCCTAGCCTTGAATGTAACCGAACTTAGGTAGCAATTACGTTTTCATTTCGAGTAGACAAGTAGTCGGGGGGAACCCTAAGGACCCTCTAAGATAAATAGACATTTTGTATGCCCAAATGAGGTTGTTGAGAGTTAATAGGATATTTCTAAGTTTTTAGTTGTTGTTTGATTAAAGTTGTAGCCATTTTTATTTTGAATGAATATAACAAAGGAAAATTGATCCAATGTGTGGATGTTGTTATTGCTTGCAAATTTCTTTTTATTGTTGATTCCGTAAATGAATGTACGAAACTGTGATATGTTATTATAAGTTTCAGTTGTTTCTCTCAGGATATTTTCGAGTGCAAGGAGTGCACATAGTCTGCAAGGAGTGAATTGACAAAGGTGAGTTAACCTCAGAGAAGCTCAGGAGAGATATCATTGAATCTTCACCAACATAAGTGCAAGGAGTGCACAAGAAGAACTTTGTGTTGGTTTCAAGGAGAGAGAGAGACATAGTTACTGAACACTCTATAAGGAGGAGCTCTGCAAGGTGTGCATCGAGCAAAAGGAGAACACTAGGAGGGAGAGAAGAATTTATTTTCAAGAAATCCTTTAGATCTGAGTTTATCAAAATCCTTGAAACACAAGGAGTGCGCGGGAAGTCGAAATATTCACGAAGACCAACCTCAGGAGAGATATAAATTTTTAGAAGTGTAGTCAAGGTCCAAGAGAGGGACTCGCAGGAGGTGCAAAGGTTGAGACCTTTGGATACTTAGAAAATCTTATAACTCGGAGGAAGTCAAAAGCTCAAGAGGGAGAGCGACAGTGGTCATTGGATCACTGATTTAGAGGACCAACAGTCATCCAATCAAATGAAGGTGCGCGATCCTTAGTGTTTCGCACACGCAAGAGAGGGAACTTGCCAAAGTTTCGAAGTCCCAAAGTAATCTGGAACCATCTGATTGTTTGAAGTAAAATCTCAATCGTTCGATCGTTCGAAGAAAGTCTCAAGCGTTGGATCGTCCGAAGTAGATATAAATCGTTAGATCTAAAGAATAGGTGGCACAATTTGTGGATCCCGGATAAATACCCAAAGTAAACGTCAATCGTCCGATCGAGAGGGCAGGTGGCATAAATTTGTGGACTCCGGGTAAAGACCCAAAGTAAATATCAACCGTCTGATTTAGGAAAACTAGATCTAAATATTTGTTTTGAAAGAGGTAGATCTCATTCGTCATTCCAGAAGCACCATCAAGATCGTAAGATCGATGGTCATGCTCAATTGTTGGGCCAGAAAGTGCTCAGACGTTAAAATTTTAAGAGTGGGTCGTAATCGAAACCACGGTATCAGTGAAGAGGTACGTGGAAACTGGAGGTAAATTGTGGGGAGAAAAGCGGTTGATCCCAAACCACTCTTGAGTATGCCCACAATTGCACATAGGTGTGAGGTCATCGCCTGAGGTCACATCTAAAGAGGGGATGAAAGAAATGGAGCTAGCGCCAATTCTTAGATTTCACTGAGCGCGAAGGGGAAGGTCGCGGGTATCATAAAACCTACACAGAGAGATGAGAGGACCTGTTTTTAACATAGAATGAGACCATCAAGGTTTCAGAGTGTTTTTCAACTCCAGAAGTGAAGATCCTTGACCAGGAGGTCCCGCAAACCTTAGGAGAGAAGGACGGGTTGCATCACTACACTCTATTAAATAATGAAAATAGAATATTTATAATTGAGTATTTGTGCGCGGGTAGGGAAATCGTGACTTATGAGATACCAAGGGCTATTATTGGAATCCACTGCTATGTCTTCGCTATGTTCTAGCAGCAAGGAAAACAAATGGTACTCCCTCCTCGTTGATGTCATTATTTCAACACCAGACAGTTTGCACAAAGCAATGAACCTTGTTTTCCTGTTGTTGTTTATTTCAACGCATAGAGAGAGACCACGTCTCATAGAGGTTGAAATAATATTAACAAAGTCATGCAAGCATGACTAATGACAATTCTTATATAATTATTTGATCCTTTACTACAATATATTCCTCCCTTTATATCTGAATCAATACTATGACTGTGTATGTGTCGAGATGGGTGATATATTATACACTCAGAAGAAATCTATTACCATTGCAACTGTTAGTTGAACTTGCAAATCGGATTTCATTCAATGTGAGAAAAGGAATGATTCTAAATGCACAACATCAGGATGAAGAAAATAACATTTTCTTTCCATTGTTATTGGTGTAAATTTCTTAAAGGTTTCAAAAAGCGATTTTTGTTGGAGCTATCCTTAACCGGTGGTATTTGTTGATTTATGTTGTGATTATTATTATTTTGGCATGATGGGGGAGTCTGGAAGCCAATCTGTATATTGTGGAACCCCCAAAGTTGTTTGCAAGTCACGAAAGAATATAAGTGAAAACTTGATCCCGCCAGCCCGGGATTCCGATTGTCAAATCTTATATCATGGAATTGTGGGTGTTGTTTGGAGGACACAGAACAATAGAAGCACAATTTTGAGCCCGCCAACCTTAGAACCCATGATCGAGAAAGTGGCTAATTATGGAATGAGGAAGTCATCGGTCGGACTCGTGATACAGAAGCATGAGTATAAATGTGAACCCGTGAGTCTGCGAACCTGCACACCTAGACATTTTCAGAAAAACGACTAAGCAAAGCAACCAGAAAGCTAAAGTAGAGGGGGAAAAGAAATATATTTATGGTTATCCCTCAAAAAACATAAAAATAGAAATATCTCTCGCTAATAATAAATATTCCATTTATTTTTATTTGTATTTGTATTAAAGGGATGATTATTTGTAATAAATATTCATTTTTTAAATATATTTAATTAGTAAAAATAGCAGAACATGAACAAGATTAACAGAAACTACAATGTTGAAAAGTAAATAAAAAGAAAGCATTGATAGAATGTGGGGTAAATTTTTTACATATAATTCAAAGGTAATGTTCCCTCATCTACATTTTTTAATGCCAATTCACTATGAATAGTAAAAGCGTGGAGAACATCATTTCTAAAAAATGATTCATGTCACCCTCTTCCCCTACCCACAAGGGTATTTTAGTGTTAATAAAACATTGATCCAGTGGATAGAGAGTGAGTGATCCAGGTGGATATCAGTGGCCACCCAACTTTCCAGCTAGCTCAAAACAACCTTCTAGCAATTTTGATAATTTACTATTTTTAGCAGTTTTTCGAGTCCTGAACTTCTGGAGCCATTTTGAGGCCTTAAACGACATTTTTTGGGGTATGTTGCAGTTGCAAAATTCCATGATTGAAATTTTGTGCAAATTTTGTATTCCTCGGATAGATATTTCCAATGGGCTATCATACGCCTAAAACGAATATTGTATGCAAAAATTACGACCTCGGGAAGTTGATGCACTGACTTACCCAAACGGGTCCCATGTGAATTTTGGCACTTCATCTCCTACGGTTAGGTTTTTGGATGTTTAGGGTTTTTGAAACTCCTATTTATTGTAAAAAGGCCTTGAGAGCCTCATGGTAATAATCTTCTTGCAAATGAGCACAACCAACACATCTCTTCTCAGAGATAAGCCACCACCATTCCAGCAAGCTTGTTTTCCGCTGCATTTTACAGTTTCAGCTTATTTCATTATTGAATTGAAAACCAGTTTTACTGTATCTCTATTATTTTGTGTTAAGAATCTGGTAATAATCTATAGTCATTTCATTCTTCTCATAAATTCTGGATTAGTGGTATTAGAGTGGTCTGCTCCTTGTCGTCTTAATGCATGTCCCTAACGAGGTCGGAGTACAAAGAGTTAGGTCTCGAGCTTGTTTCTCTTGAGGACAAAAGCTCTCGCACACCCAAG
>JZKD02S0224669.1:0-10711 GCA_000966675.3 Picea glauca
CAACTCATCAGCACCACCTTCACACACTCCTGTGAGTGCCAATATTTTAGGATCAACTTTGCTTGGTTCCACATTACTTGGGTCCACCCAAGTCCCTTCGTCCACTCAATCCCCTTTACACAGAAGCAGGGGGGAAACTTCCTCTCAAGGAGGAAGTACCAACCCACCTATCCCCCCTCAAGGGTCAAGTTCACAGAACACTCACACCATGGCTGGAGCTAATCCTCCACCCCCACTATAGATGCCATATTTGGCCTCTCTTAACATACCAGATCTAAGAAAACTCACAAATGATCCTATATTGCATGACCCCACATGGCCTGCAATGCCTACCAAACTATCTTCTGACATCCCCAAATTTGAAGGAAAGGTAGGAGATGACCCTGCCAACCATGTCATGACTTTCCACCTATGGTTCTCTTCCAACAACATTATGGATGATTCCATCAGACTATGATTATTTCAACGCAAACTCACTGACCCATCAGCCAAATGGTATGTAGACGAAAAATCAGGGTCCCATGCGACTTTCGAGTCCTTGGCCAAAGCATTTTTGACCTTCTTCCAATTACCAATCCACCATGAAAATGGTCTTGAACTACTCTCTAATTTCAAGCAAACCTTAGCCACACATATCGCTGATCACATTCATGAGTGGCGTAGACGATGTAGTTTGTGCAAAGCTGAAACCACCAAACAATAGTGTCTTGACTGGTTTCTCAAATCACTCATCTCTCTCCTCGGTAAAGATGTAGCTTCTACCTTCCCTAAATCCAAAGAGAAAGCCATCAATAAGGCTCAACAATATGACCTCATATATTCACAATCAGGGTACTTATACACAGTACTTCCTGATCTCCCCAAACCCATGCCATTCGGTCAAGAAAAACTTGGGATGTCTCACTCAGCAGATGGATTGATTGGTAATACCACACACCACAGTCCTCAACCCCAACCACCACCAATGTATGGCACACCTCAATATCCTTCGTCATATGGGGGAACCTCTTATTACCCCCCACCCTCTTATCATCAACCATACCCTATTTCTATTCCTCCACCCATCAATGGGACACCGTTTTCACCCCCAATACACCCACCTATCCAAACAAGTTCTGGTACCACCTCTACCTCAGCTTATACTTTAAGTACTAGCGAATGTGCCACACCTTCCTATGTACCTTACGGATCACAACTCCCATAGAATCCATACATTCCATATCCTTGTCCTCCATAGCCCATGGCACCCCCACATCCTCACGCTGGGGTGAATTTTGTTCAACCCTCTCTCGTTCAGCAATATCAAAATTTTGAACAGCTCAATATGGAAAATCCGAACCACCCGTCAAATAATGCCAAAAATAAAGGAAGAAATAGGAACAATAACAAACCAGGTCAAGGCGAGAATCAACCCCAACAAAACCAACATACTGGGGGAAACCAGAACCAAGGGAATCAGAACCCCCAGGGGGGCAACAACAACAGGCATCAAGGAAGAAATAAAAATACTATTAAAACCACCTTCCCTTGTGCCCTTTGTAGTGAATTCGGTCATTACACTCATCATTGTCCCCAAATCATTGATTTTAAACGACTGAAAGACTCGGGCAATTTACCACACCCTCCAACATTGTCTTCCCCTCAGCAGGCCCCACAACAATACGTGCAACAACCACCCCCAACTGTGCTACAGAATCCCATTCCACACTAGGGTGTGATAAACACCCAACAGGACACACAACCTACCCCACCACAGTTGGTATGGTACCTCAATCCAAACAATCTCATAGATCATACTATTCTCCTCACCAGTCAGGAAGAAATCCTTCTGTAAAAACATAATCATCAATACCATGCACCCATTGAGTCTCCTCCCATTCCTCTAGAAACAAACCCAACACCAACAGGACCCCCATTGGTACTCCCTCACCCTACTTCCAAAACACCTCTTCTCATCCCTCGCATCCCATTGTGCAGGAATGTCCACAACCCCAAGGCTAGGGAGGCTCATAATTATAGTTTGGTTGACAACTTAGCACAATCCCCAGCTGCCATGTCAGTAATAGAAGTCCTTCAAACTTGTCCCACTCAATGAAAATCATTACTTTCTTCCTTGCGGGTAGTCGACCCCGCAGATACCCAACTCATCACATTTGATCTTGACAGTGGAGAACCTTTCCTTCTTGCTCTGATTTCTTTTCAAATCCCAGTAAAAATTTGGAACATTACGGTTCATCGGTGCATCATCGATGAAGGTGCATCCACATGCATTATGTCCAAATCAATATGGAAGAAACTTGGTTCCCCTGAACTCATCCCATCTGTCATTACCTTAAGATCTTATGATGGATGACCATCATCTCCTAAAGGGCTCTTCCAAAATGTCCCTATATAAATCGGGGGAAAAACCATTCTCATCGACATTAAAGTTATCAATGACCCATTTGATTATAATATCATGTTCGGTCGTAGCTACATGTACACTATGAAGGCAGGTGCCTCTTCCGTCTTTCGAACGATGATGCTCCCCCATAATGGGAAGATCATTACAATTGACCAAGTCTCACATTACGCGCCTAACCCCTCTACCAACATCGATAACATTCTCCCTCTCATACACATGAGTCACGACGCATACCCACTCATCGAAAGGGGTCCCAGAATTTTCAAAGACCCATCATTGTTAGGAACTTACCATGGTGCACCACGGCTCCTTCATCCTTCCAATCAAGTATGCGTCGTATCATCCAACAGAACTGACATAGAGGATACCCCTCCTCCTAGGGAGGCTTCTATCATATTTGACATCCCACTAGTCACAGAGCTCCCCCCTCATGAGCCTCCTGTGAACTCGTTGACTCCACCAGTCCACGATTTCACCTCTCCCCAAGGCCATATACCAGTTTGGGAGATAGTTACCCAAGCCATTACTCAAATCCACTTCTTCTACCCTCCACCCAACGTACAAGATTTCCAAGTAGCCGCAACGCTTACCCTCCCTAATATGGTGTTAGCAATTCTAGTTTGGTATTTACATCCACCAGAGATGGTCCCTCAACCATCCCCTCACCCCCAAATAGAAGGAATCCCAATGACAATTCCCATACTCACTCCCACCATACCTGCTACACCCCCACTCACTACCCTCCCTACCACAGTTGGGGGAAGGCAAAATAAGAAGGATCCCATAGCTCCACTTCCCCCACACATCCAACCCCCTTGTGTGCTATGTGAGAAAGATGGACACCAAACCAACAACTACCCATCTCTACCCGAGTTACAGAACCTGATTCCACTCAATCAAACACCATCAACGCTCACCACTGTAGAAAGTATTCCCGCTACCACCCCTCACTCAAGTAGTAAAGGGTTGCGAACCAAATTTTCTTGTGCTATATGTTTAGAATATGGCCATTATACACACCTTTTCCCATCACTGTCGCGCTTCCAATAGATATTAGCCGCAGTACGCCAAAGCTTCCTGAAAGAACCCAACCCAGCTACATCATCCCTACCAAAAATCACTGACATCCATTATGTCACAACTTCAGTCAATGAACATATGAGATGCCCTTTCTCTCTATGTGAATCCTTAGATCATTTTACATATCAATGTCCTATGATCATTGAATACAGGAAACTCCAATTGACCCCGATTCAAACCCATACAGAATCAATAGTTGAACTTACCTTGTCACTAGAGATTCTTCATATCATTTCTCCTAAACCTGAGGCACTCCTGATACCTTCATGGTTCTTGGATGACTTATTTGATGATTCACCCCCTAACCCCCCCATTTATCCCATTCATTTCCCTACGAAAATTTTACATCCAACTACCACTAGTACTCCTCAATACTTCAATATTTGGTTTATGTCGAGTGAACCATCACAATCTCATTGCGTCGTTCCTCTTGCTTCTTCATCACCAGGGGACAGCCACACGATGACAGTCACCGATATCACTCTTTACGACCCCTTGTATTCCTGCCAATTCCACTGTGATGAGTACATACTCGAAGAGTTAAACACCCCCGACTACCCATGGGATGCACTACACCACAAAGCGCTCTTCTTTCCACAGGAAGCCTCCATGCCTCCTAACCAACACCCCATATACGTGGTCAAGACCAAGGATTTTATCCCATCAGGGCATATTGACTGGTTCAACAACTCCATGCCTGCCCCTGATGATTTTGAAGAAGGCAACATGGTCAGCATTTCCCTGACCATCAAAATTGACATTTCCATAAAAAATGGAGTCGTAGAGGAAATCACCATTGGTGCCACTTGCACTCCTCAAGAAATCACTGCCTATAAAGCCCTCTTCCAAGAATATCGGAATATTTTTTTCTGGTCATACACAGAAATGCTTGGCCTTGATGCCTCTATCTTCGAACATCGCATCGACACTTGGCCTAACATTACACCAGTTCATAAAAAACAACGACCGCTACACCCATCCAAAGAAGTGGCCATCAAAGTCGAGATTGACAAATTACGTGCGTCTGGGTTCATATACCCCATCGCCTATACATCATGGGTTTCCAACCCTGTACTCGTTAACAAAAAATAGGGCACTATCCGCGTCTGCACAGACTTTCGCGATATCAATCACGCATGTCCCAAAGACAAATTTACAACACCTTTCATCGATCAAATTATCGATGACTGCACTAGCCACGAGGCTCTATCCTTCATGGACAGTTTCTCTGGTTATAATCAAATCCAAATCCACCCAGTCGATCAATACAAAACTGCATTCACTACCCCTTGGGGTAATTTTTCATATTGTGTCATGCTTTTTGGCTTAAAAAATGTTGGCGCAACTTTCCAACAGGCTATGACATACATTTTTCACGATCTGGCTCATATCATCCTTGCATACTTGGATGACCTCACAGCTCGATCCAAGAAACACACCCAACATCTTGATTATTTATGGATCATCTTTCAATGGTGTCGTCAGTAAAACATCCTCTTGAACCCCCTCAAGTGCGTGTTCTACGTCATTGCGAGGTGCCTCCTCAGATTCATCATTTCCCAAAGCGGTATTACCATGGACCCCCTCAAAGTCCAAGCCATCACAAAAATTCCACCTCCCCAAAATTTACGTCAACTCCAGAGCCTACAAGGAATAACTAACTTTCTACGGCGATTTGTCCCAGACTATGCCACTCGAGCACACGATTTCCTTCACTTACTATGCCATGACATACCATTTCACTGGGATGAACATGCCCAAAAATCATTTTATGATCTTAAAATAGTGCTATCTAACGCCCCTTTAATTAGTTCACCCGACTATAACTGCGACTATATCCTCTACATATCAGCATTAGTTGTCTCAGTAGTAGGAGTTCTCGTTCAAATCAACGATGATGATCGTGAAAATGTCATTTACTACATTAGTAAAAACCTCTCAGGGCCACCCTTGAAGTATAAACACGAAGAGAAACTAGCCCTTGTAGTCATCCTTGTAGTCTAGAAACTGTGTCATTACATTCTTCTTCGCATGACTAAGGTCATCGCAGATTCCAACCCTATGCAATACTTGCTCAGTTGTCAACAAATTAATGGAAAATTTGCCCGATGGATCATTATCCTTCAGGAATACGATCTTGAATTTTCAACACCCAAGAGCAAGAAAGCTCTTGTCCTCACTGAACTTGTCATGGCCTTCCCCTCCTATACTACCAGTTCCCCCATCAATACTGACTTCCCCGATGAACATCTCTTTTACATCAGTTCGGATGATCCTTAGTATGGCGACCTCCTCGTCTACTTCCGAACCCAAAATTTCGATAACCACCTCTCATGATATGATCGTCATCGTATTCGCCACCAAGCCCCCCAGTATCTCCTTATCAGAGATATCTTATATCGGCAAGGGGTCGACACCATACTTCATCGATGCTTGACTATTGATGAGGCTGATAGAGTCTTGAATGAATTCCATAGCGACACATGTGGGGGCCATCTTTCGGGAATGTCCACTTCTTAGAAAATCATCCGAGCAGGTTATTTTTGGCTTACATTGTTTCACGATTTCATCCATGCCATGAAGCGATGCGATAAATGTCAGCTTTACGCCAACAAAGCATGAGCACCACCTGCTCTTATTCACCCAGTCATTACTGCCTGCCCCTTCTGTAAATGGGGCATCGACTTCATGACTTGTAACCCCCCATCCAACAATGGACACAAATACATTGTTGTCGCAGTCGATTACTTCACAAAATGGGTTGAAGCTATGCCCACCTTCAACAACACCACTGAAACTGCAACACATTTTCTCTTTAATCATGTCATATCCCATTTTGGAGTACCACTCCAACTAGTCTCCGATCATGGGAAACATTTTGAGAATGAGATTTTCGTCAAGGTTTGCCTCATGAGTTTGAGTTTGAGATTCTCCCATGAGTTTGCCTCACCATATTACCCCCATTCTAACGGACAGGTCAAAGTAGTTAGCAAGGTCCTCAAGACCATGTTATAGTGCACGGTTAATAAACATAAGACCAATTGGCATCATATGTTATTTTCCGTGCTATGGGCTTACCGTACAGCCATGAAAACGGCCACTGGTTTCACACCATTTCATCTAGTCCATGGGGTTGAGGCCACTCTTCCCATCGAGTGTGAAATTCCCACCTTACACACTGCAATTGAGCTATTACCCGACACTGCTCCAATGGAGAAGCACTTGCTGAACTTAGAGTCCCTGGATGAAGATCGTCGATCTTCATTACAGAACAATGAGGCAGCCAAAAAATGGTCAAAAACCACCTTTGATCGCCATGTCAACCTTCTCTCATTTCATGAAGGGGACCTCTTCCTTGCCTACGATATCACTCACGATACCCTTGGTCATCGAAAATTCAAGTTCCTATGACATGGCCCCTACATTATCCAACATTGCCTCACCAAAGGTGCATACATCCTGGCCTCTCTTGAAGGCCTCTCTCTCAAAGAACCCGTCAACGGGTTATACTTAAAGAAATTTTACACCTAAGCATTTCCATTCTACTTTAGGTTATTTATTTTATAGTGCTTTTAATCTTTTTTCCATCCCTCACGTCTAAACTATCATTTGTACTATTAACATATGCTTGCTCCACTGGCCTACCACATCGGTTACACCAACGGTGCCAGCCATTGGACACAAAATCTCACTTTGGCAGCTTGGGCCATCTATACCCCCTCACATGAAATTCTCCACTCTAGCGACATATGTTTGGGTTCTGCAACCAACAAACAAGCCAAATACACTATCGTCATTGGCCTCCTTGCTAATGCCCAACATCATCGTATTCATCACCTTAGCATCTTTCTCGACACTCAACTAGTCGTCCTCCAACTCAACAATGTGTACCACGTCTGCGATCCTTGCCTCTTTCGTAAATACCTTCAAGTTAGAATTTTATCTCGACATTTTGAATTCATTACATTTACACATATTCCTAGACAATTTAATCAAATTATAGATAACTTAGCTAACATTGTGTTAGATTGGCATATATCACATCAAGATACCTCTACACACACATAAACCATCAAAAACTTGTCACAGCATATATAGATTAGACACCATTAACACATTAACAAAACACATGTAAACATCACATAGATCCCAAAATGTATACTCATATATATATAAATCGGTCCATAGTGCCATCAAAATGTTTACATACAAATATACAAACATTCGCAGGCCAATGAAGCACCTCGGTACAAATTGGTGCCAGTACACCAAAATGGGCTCACCATCCTATATACAAAATACAAAAATACATAGAGTGACACTCAAGGTGCCTCTAGAGCACCACCTCCTACCCCTCCCTTAGGCAGTGGTCCCCCACCCACTACTAGTCCCTCTAAACTGGGAGGTAACCGTTCGATCATCGCAACACCTGCTACTGCTTCTCGCCGCACCACGACCCGCCATGGTGATGAAACTCCCACACACTGCTCTAGGATGCCCTCATCCTAGATGCGCGACCACATGCCATCAGGCACGCCCTATAGCACTGCCTCTAGGTGATGACGAATATCCTCAAAATCTCCCCCGGCATCCGTCGGAGGAGCATGCGATGGTCTGACACCTGGGTCATCAAAATGGTGTCTCCATGCTACTCTCTAATCCCCAGCTGGTCTCACCTTGGCGTCCTCGGACCGACATCTCTCTCCTTCCTGTGGCCCTCCCCGTGGCCGTCTCCCCGGCTCCCGGCAAGCTGCCACTCTCAGCAACTCCACCTCACGCCCGTGAGGTCCCACATCTGCACATACAAACAACCAAATGATAGTATCAACATCTATACAAAATTCACATGTCATGCTATCTCAAAAATCAACATATCAAAATCATAAAAATACCTCAATGATCAAACACCTCCCTTGGAGGTAACACCATATCCGGATCACCCTGGAAGTCAACACCAGCGTATGGATATTGCAATATAACCTGCGGCATCTACCACCACACCTATGTCACCTCAGCTGTGAAAAAATGACCACCCTCGCCACCACCATGGCGAACCAAAATTGTCGACCACCACCTCAATTACGGCTCTCATACCCCAAGAGCACCCAATAGAATCCTAGGGCGCAACATCGACACCCTCTCCAAAAACCAGGCCACCAAGATGGACCCAAAGGCAAAGTCCCCTGTGTCGGTAGACCGACATCTTTCCAGCTTCCCTACCATTCTGGCATGCAGCGTCAACCCCCAGGAAAAGTGCTCACTGGCCAGTGCCCTCCCCATAACACTTATCTGACCACCACTGATCCGTTGAGTCACGAGGGACCCATACACCCTCACAATCATCATTGCTACACAACAATGCACTAGAGCATCCATCGCCCTGATGCTCATGACAGAGCCAGACATGTAGTTCTCCCTCAAGTAGTACCTTCGGCCCAATGTTGCTAACGACACATCCACAGGTATCAATGGCTCTGTTGGTAGGGGTGTTCCCCAAAAAGGGAGCCTAGTCAAAAAGTATATGTCCTCCACTACAGTGAAGGTGATCTTCTCTCCCCGCACCATAAAGAAATGTAGGTTTGGACTCCACATCCGGATTAGAAACTGCAGGAGATACTCCTGTGCCTGTATTAATGGGAACTTGAATAACTTCATCAGCCCACAGGATGCCAAAGTGGCATGTACCCCCGTCTCCTCAATAGCCACAACATCCCTCAGCTGAGACCAATCCTGCTCTCACCAACTGACCAACATCATGCAAAATGATCGCCTAGAATCACATAATACAGTCCTAGGTCAACCATATTAACCATAACAAACATTAACAAATATGAGTTTTTCACTTATCGGCCTTACCCCCAAGGCATGGTTTTTTAACCCACAGGCACACACATATGCGCGCCAGTTCACCCCACAGGCACGCAGATATGTGCGCCTGTCCATCCCACAGGTGCACATACAAGCAGGCATGTCAATCCCACAGGCACGCATGCGTACGCACCTACCCACCCTACATAGGTGACTCCATGCGCCCCTGTCACAAACATAGGCACACATCAAAGTGTGCCTATCCACTACATAGCCGCACACCCATGTGCGACTGTGTAGAAAATAGGCATGCATATCATGCGTGACTTTGTCCCCTATATGAGTGCACCCATGTGCGGCTATCCAGATAACAAGCATGCACTTTTGCGTGCATATTCCCGGATTTCCCACACACTTGGGGGCCCATTCCCATAAAATCCCCTATACGGCCCTCCGTACAGACCTTGCCTATAAATGGAAAACCTACTTCTATGCAGGATGATCAAACTACTAACCTGAAGCTCACTGGTCTTGAATCGACTGCCTCATTCTCCTAGAATCTGCAAATCTCCTCTGAATACCTCTTGTCCAATCACTTTGGAAGAAAGTACAAATGAGGTGGCAATGTGGGCCCTACAGTTATATATAGGCCTTTCCGCCAAACTTCCAATCACTATTCCGGGAGCTCCGGGTGTCCGTTATTCGATCTGTCTTTATCCAGGGGATCAACATCCCATCATCTACATTAAGACAGTCCCTGGGCCACTTTTTATCCTTGGACCCTGGGGTGCCATTTTTTCATACCTCATCTAGGTATGCATGCTCATGTTCAAAATTATCAAATAAATGCTCATATGTTTGATTCTCTTCAGATATTGTTCACGTCGGGTATTTGGTTTTCATGTGTGTAGGTACTTGGGCATCATACATCAACACCACCCCTTCAGGTATATAAATCATCACTGGCATGTAATCATTCCCTCTGAATCTCAATTGCATCTCCAGTCACACCCTCTGACATTTGCCTCTAGGATCTCCATCTCCGGCTCTACAGTACCAACACCTCAACTGCATCTTAGGTACTATCACCCGGTAGCACTCTCCCCCACATGAGTTGTCCCATTCATAGCACCCTTTTGCACTTTGATACTCATGTTGTTTTTCAACCCTTTAGGGATGGGAATATCGATAGTCTTACATCATGTCGCGAATCAGCCACATACTCCTCTCCTCATTTTGCTAGCTTTCTCACTGGACTCCCAGATTATCTCTTCAAGGTTCTATTTTGACTCCACCTCCGCAGTATCATGAACCCTCCATTTCATTCACAATCAGTTTGCCCCTCTGCAAATTTCCCTTCATTTCACCTACCTCATAGAGAAACCCACCCATGGGTCCCCCACTCTCCACCAATTCTCC
>JZKD02S0224669.1:10721-21697 GCA_000966675.3 Picea glauca
TCACCTTGTTGCATGTGGAATTCGCTTGGTCCTTACAAGTGTTGATTACCTAACTAACTAAATGCCTTTGGTACAACCTTGCGTAATTCAAATGTCCCTAGGAAACTAGCATATGGACATGTGGACATGTGGGTCCTTTACTATTCCTTTAACTTCTTATTGTAATTTAATCTAAGAAAATCTTTGAAACTATCCTAGATTGTGATCATGTGGGCATGTATGGGCCCATTACAAAACATTTAAACTTCCCTATTGATTTAATCTAAGAAAGTAAATTTCAACATTATCCTATCTTTCTACCATGTGGGCATGTATGGGCTCATTACAATATTAAGATGTGTTTGAAAAATAAACTAAGAGGAGTCCCAAGAGGGGCTATTGTCCTCTCCTAAAGGTTTTAATCTTTTTAAGGGAGATGAAATTGTCCTACAATATTTTTCTGATTCTCAAGGTGGCTTGGAAGCGTGAGAGAAGAGCATACTAAGCGATTGTTATCCAACTTCTAGTCCCAATGCAAGTTTTATGTGATTACGAATGATTTCCAACTTATACTTTTTAGTCAAAGCAAGCCATCCATGTGGCAAAATGAAATCAAAAGAGGAAATAATGATTTTAGAACCCCCTAAGTGCCTATGTGTTTTGACTAATCCCTTTATATGAAGAGGGAACTAAGTGTGGTGCAACTTACAACATGCATGAAATCAATTTTAAGAAGGCTACGAGCCTTCCCCAAATCACAAAAAACCTTACAATGTGTAGTTTTCTGCACAAGTGCATGTGTCCCAGAGTAGACAGAGGTTCACTGAGCACCTGTGCGCAGACTGAAACAAGATTTTGGGTGCAAGTGCGCAGAACAAAACTGTGACTTAGGAACATGTGCGCATGATGCACGTCTGCGGGCCAAAAAACCCATGCACAACTGACACATGGTCGTGAAAGAAAATTCCAGATGGAATTCTCCCAATTCAACATGGAATTGGATGTTTTGCAGGTCATCTTGGGCCGGTTAATGCATCAATAGGTTAAATAAACCAAAAGAAGAGCTATAAAAACCCAAATGGGGTAGGAAATTGATACCTATCCCCAGTGGAGTCGCCAATTTGTTGCGCCTCTTTTGCCACCTAGATGAGCAAAATAGAGGTGCTTGCAAGCTTAGTTTGGTTTTCTAAGTAGGACAGCTATAAGGAAAAGGGTTAGAGAAAGAAATATAAAATAACAAATAAACTAGTGAGCATAGGGACATGAGAAGAAAAGAAACAATAAGATCCATGTCACCAATGGTAAGGTTTATATCAGTGAAAGAAAATAACAAGAAGAAAGAGGACTATGAGTCCCTTCTTCCTCTAAGGGAGGGCTCTTGGACCCCCACAAATAAGCTCTTCTTACAACTTTGAATGAAAATGGTGAAATAATTCTTTGTTAATCCACTCAAGGGGTGAGATGGATTGCCCAATGTAATGGTGCTAGTATACTCTTGATGAGAATAAAGGATTCCTCAAGAGAATAGTAGCAACATAAATTTGCTATTGAATTCCTTAAAAAATGAGGTGCACCCATGGCCTTTTTATATCACCTCTTTGAGGTATTATGTAACCAGCTTGTAGTGTGGAAAGAGGATAATTAGGGCATTTTTAGGTCTTTGACCAACCACCCAGTCGGATCCAGTCTAGATTTAAGTGTCAAATCAACTTGGAAGCTGATCCAGAAGTGGGTGGGAGGTCTACCACTCTCATAAATGCGTCGTTCTCAGATGTGCGCAGATTTTAGAGACCACAGTCGCGCATCGGGCGCATGTGCGTTTGTCCTACGTTTCTGTTTTGCCAATGTGCATGCGTGCCCTGTGTAGTCATAGCGCACTTTAATTTTGTCACTAGTTGTATAGTTTTTGACCCTTTGGAAATGCTTTTGTGGTAATTTTGGTCCATGGGTGACCCCATAACTATTTGACGATGTTGAATTCTTGTAACCATTTGTAGATGAAATTTTGGTGATAACACATAGGACCACTTCATTTCATTTTTTCATTTTTTTAATGTTGTGCGGAGGGTACCTCCATGGATTTAACTATATGAAATTTGTTTACTATTTGATGCATATTTTAATGATCTTATAAATTTTTAAACATTGTTGAATTCTTAGTTTCCCAACACGTCATTCTTTCCATAGATTGTGAGATTCACTGTAGATATGCCTCACATGTCTATATTGTATTTCTTCCAATCTGTCGCTTCTCAAAATTAAATCAAATCGTCTAAAGAAATCATGGGAATATGCCTCTTAGTGTTGAATGCCTTGATATTGGTTCTGAAATTGTTTGAGGGATGAGAGTTCTATAAAAGAGAGAGAATTTTACCAAAATGTTGCATAAATGTTGTTGTAAATCAACATTTATTTAATATCTATCTTAGGTTTTATCCCCTGGGATGCCTTGGTATGGTTCCATTTACACCCTAGAACATCTTGAGGGATAGTACTACATTTGACAAGACATGTACATGTACATTCACTCCCATGTAGCCTAGGGTATATAGGAAGAGCCATAGGTCTCCTCAAACTAACTATAGATCAACTTATTGGTTGCATAACTGTTATACTAGTTCCATTGAGAACAAAAGTTAAGAATATCAATCTTGCATACCTAGGTAATTAGGTAGTTAGGCTAAGGGTATTATCAAGCCTCCTTAGTTATTTCCTTGAGATATTGGGCTAAACAGTATTTTTTGACCTCACAAGTATATTAGAGAGCTATAGAATAGGGAAAAACCTTTCTCTTAGAAACCATAAAAGCCCTAACCCTTGCTACTAGATTAGAACAAAACAAAAATAGAGGGGGAATTTTTGCAGTGCAACCCTACCTCTTGCATCTAGGTTGTGAAATTCCTATATAATTTTTCTTGTTAACAATTTGGGAATTCTGTCACTGCAGTATTCTTTAGGTCGGAGTATAACTCGATAGGAGTGAAAGAACGTATAGTGGTCTCATCAACACCCTTATTTTGGATCTATCCCACCAAACGACTCTCTTCACCATGATATCCATGGTATATATCACTTATAAGACTTTTTATTTCCTTGTGGAACCACTCACCCTCCTTGAAACCCTTATTTGATACATATTCCATTGTCTTCCTCTCCTTGTAGTGATCAAAGTGACACCCTTCAATCATACCCTTTTTTTTGTAGACCCACTTTCCCACTACTTTCTTTCTTAATTCCAAAATGGCCACCACTCTCCACTAAGAAATCATTTCCCTATAAACTAATAACCACGAGAACAATAATAACATATGGACCATGAATTTTTAAATAATTTCCATCAATGCCAAATTTGATTCCCTTTCTATCTAATTATCTCTCTCAATGACCTATTTGACTCCCTCAATGACCAATTTGACCCCCTCCAATCCACTCTCAACAAATGGATGAACCAATCCTAGGGCCCTACCTCCCATGACCAACCTTCACACTTAGAAGGTTTTGAGTCCTCTTTTACCATGATATTTAATTCAAACCCCATTCATTGTGACCTCCATCTTCCCAAAGTTTATGTGAATAAATTTTATGGATTGGACCCCATAGGATGGGTTACTCAAATGGAACATTATTTATCCTTGCATGGAATTATTGATGATTTGGAAAAGCATCATATCAATGTCCTCTATTTGGATATTGAACACTATAAATGGTGGAAATGGCATAAAAATTCATGCCAAGTGTATATTTCTTGGACCCAGCTTGTTGTTGACCTCAATGAACAATTTGACACCAAACACCCATCATTTGGGCCACTAAACCAAGCTGAGACAATCTAGTATAGTGAAAAAATATATCAGCACTTTTCAACACTTTTCGTTCATAATAGATGGAATTTCAGACAACTTATTCCATGAAATTTTCTATATCAGTGGCCTTAAATATGACATTTTATCCCATGTCTTATTCTCCTATCTTTAGACTTGGCTTGAATCCACTCACTGAGTCAAGGAATCACAACAGGTAGTTTATTCCCAAATAAATAAACCCTCATTTATTCCTTGTCCCCATCCCAACACTCATGCCCTTCCTCCATATCCTCTTAAGGCCTATAAATTAAATAGAGCCAAAATGTATGGACACCAACTGAAGGGTCTCTACTATAACTTTGATGAAAAATATTTTCTAGGGAACAACTGTAAGGAGTAAAATATTTTTATGGCCATTTATAAGGATGTTTTTGAAGAGGATGTCGATGATTCCCCTCCTAAATATATGCCCCCAACAAATGCTCATATCCCACCCTATAACTCCCTAGAATTTGATCCTCTTATCTCCCTAAATTCCCTCACTTGTATCTCATCTCCTCAAACATTTAAATTAGTTGGAAATGGAAAGTATAGGAAATTCATCATCCTCATCAACAATGGAAACAACCACAATTTTATTCATCGCTTCATTTCCCAAGAGAGCATGTGCTATATCCATGTCATCAACAATTTCCAAATCATGAATGTTAATGGAGGTTCCATGAAGTGTGTAGGGAATTGTGAAAATGTGCACCTGCAAATTGGTCATTACCACTTGAAATATCATATGTTTACTATTGACATGGGTGTTTTTTACATTTTCCTCAATGTTGTATGGTTTCTCACATTAGGCCCCATCAACATGGATTTAAACTATTTAACCATGAGCTTCCAAAAATATGGAAAAAAGTATAAGTTCTAAGGAATCACAATAAGTTCCCATGAGATCATTATTTCCCACCACATGCATAAACTACTAAAACATGGCCACTCTAGAATTATTTCACAACTCAATTCCATTCAAGAAATTGAGATCACCTCCACTATTGTTCATCTCAACATACAATATCATCTCTCTAGAAACTAGTATATTTTTGAAAACCCATAAGGACTTCCCCCTTCCTATGACACCTATGATCATTCCATTCTTCTTATACCTGGAAGATCCCCTCCCAATATTTATCCTTATCGTCACCCATTTTCCCAAAGTAATGAAATTGAGAAAATTGTCCAGGAATTGAAAACACATGTGTTATTCATCCTATAACTAGCACTTATTATTATCTAGTTGTCATGGTACTCAAGAAAGAAGGAACATGTCGCATGTGTCCTTATTTTATATCCCTCAACAAAATTACCATAAAATATAAATTCCCCATTCTTATAATTGATGACCTTTTAGATGAGTTGGGTGGTTCTTAATTATTTACCCAACTTGATATATGATATATTTACCACTAGATACATATGAAAGAGATCAACATCCAAAAAAAATCTTTTGAACTCATGAGGGCCATTATGAGTTCTTGGTCATTCCCTTTATCTAGTGTAATTCGCCCTCCACCTTTCAATGTCTCATGAATCATGTCTCGTTTCCCCTTCCTCTATCATTTTTTCTTACTTTTCGTTGATGATACTATTGGGATGCAATGTGTAGACCCTGGGTTCAATATTAATTCACCAACAAAACCCTAAAGATACCATCCCTTTTGGAATCACGCGCAAGTAGGTGAAGTCTCACCTAAGGTACCTATGGGGAATGCTATCTCAGTTCTATGAAATATTCCCTTTCCATCCATGCCTACAATGCACACTTATCTTATTCTCTCATTGCAACTAGTTCTAACCCCCGACCACTAGTAGTTTTTCACTTACCAACCCATTTTCTACCCAAAACCCTTACATATTTATACTTTGACACTAGGGCTTGGCCTATTACAAAATGGACCAAAATTCCTAACTAACTTCTAATTGACTTCCTCCTTTCATGTGCATTAACCCATGAAAAATGGGATGACTTCCTTCCTTTCTTCCATGCGTGGTACTCATCAGTTGACTTGTCATGAAATTTGATCATACATAATTCCCAATACTCGTACAAAAATATCTTGCTCGAGCAATCTCCCAACACTCACATGTGTCTCATCTCGAGCCACTTCAAGCCTTCTTCTATGTCTCCATGAACTCTTGGAATGTATATCTTGCATCTGTGACCTTTTCCTTTACTTCATGTGCCAATATCTCTTATGTGTTCTTCACAGTAGATGCTAACTTAAGGTGTTCTTCCTGAATAATAATTAAGTTAAATAAGCATGGAACTCCTTTGGGTGTTTTAAATTTGTCCTTCAATCTGGGTAAATTAGTTTCTTTCTTCTCAAGTATCATAAATGTTTCAATAGAAAGGTTCTTTTTTCCCATCTCTCTCTGCACTCATATTGCACACCAGGGATGATTTTAAGGATGGAAATTTATATTAAAATGTAGAAACATGGGCTAATATTACTAGCCCCTAATATGCAAAATGTTAAATGTTTGGCGATAGTTTTCTAAAAATATTCAAATTTCTAAGGATTTTATATAGTTTCTATAAATTTTTGGCGATTTTTAAGGTAAAATAATTTTATTCCATCGAATTTGTGAGAATCATTTTTAGAAATAAAGGAAATTGGAAAATCCTTTTTTGGGAAAACCATGGAAAATTAGCCTAATTGTGAAATTTAGCCCCTAAAATCATCTATGTTGCACACTTCTTTGCTGCTACTATGAATCCTTCGATAATGATGCTAGGTGGAATCTATAATATATTCAAAATGTCCACTTTCTCTCTCTCTCTCTTTCCCACTCTTCTGGCTCTACTATAACTTCATGTGAATCTGGACTAAGATTTGTTCACATGTACTTATCTTGTGCTAATTATAGAAACTTCTTAACATCCACCAAGTCATGGTGTACATACTTTAGATTTCCTATCGCTCCCAACATATCTACTTCGATGACTACTGCCAATGGGACCTATGGTTCAACAATTTCATACTTTGTCTCCTTTGGTAGCCTAAACTACTTCGTTTTTGGCTTTCTTCATGGAACATAATCCTTTGGAAAGTTATCCTGGCTTGGCCCTAACACTGAAACTCTCAAGGTTTCCTTGAACACGGGTATCAATGTCTTCCTCGTTCTCTATTTCTTATGTTGTGTTGATGCTTCTCCTGTCTTTGGTGGCACCATTTCTCTTCTACAACCAAATCACATCTGCAACTTACTTGCTCAGATCTGTCAAACTCAGGGATGATTTTAAGGATGGAAATTTATATTAAAATGTAGAAACATGGGCTAATATTACTAGTCCCTAATATGCAAAATGTAAAATGTTTGGTGATAGTTTTCTAAAAATATTCAAATTTCTAAGGATTTTATATAGTTTCTATAAAATTTTGCCGATTTTTAAGGTAAAATAATTTTATTCTATCGAATTTGGGAGAATCATTTTTAGAAAAAAAGGAAATCGGTGAATCTTTTTTTGGGAAAAACCATGGAAAATTAGCCTAATTGTAAAATTTAGCCCCTAAAATCATCTACGGGACTCAAACTCGCTCATATATTTCTAATTCACTAATCTATTTCTGTCTCTCTTAATGCTCGAACAATAATAACCTTTTGTTGTTGACCCCTCATCTATTTTTATAGCCTGTCACCATCTATTTCCACTCTTCTTCGTTCCCAAACCTACAGTATAATCCACTTACATTCACATTCAAATATTTCCATAACTCTTCATTTACTCCATATCATCCAATGGATCATACACTGTATTTTCTAGCCTGTAAAAATCCTCTTGTCATTTTTCTTTTATGACTACGTGTCCCCACTACCTCACCATCATGTTTTCTCTTTAATACTTGTCCAATCATGTTTATTCTTTAATTATTTTCTTTCTCTTTGCGAATATCATTGTCACAATTCAATTCTCCTTCATATTCACAATTCATGCACAATTCCTTCATCTTTCTACATCTCTACGACATTTTCTAATTTACCTCCTTTATAGTTTAATTGTTTGAGAAATACCTTATGCATAAATTCAACCTTATTTTTCTTAACTCAAACTCTTTTATTATGTTTCTTCTTTTATTTTCCCTTTTCTTTTATAATAAACTATAATACATATACTATGGTACACATATTGCATTCTCGAACTAGTGCATGGAACCACAACTGTGCCTATAGAGTTTCAACTGAATTTCGCTAACCAATACTTCCAAAAATTCCCCATTCAATTTCTCCAACTGAACAACACCTCCTTATGTCACAAATTGGATCACATATGGACCCATCCAATGCATTTGGAACTTCCCAAGGTGTTTCAAAAACTTGTTTCCGTAAATAAAAACTAAGTCCCATGTTTGGAACTTCTTCTGTTTAATTTTTCAGTCATGTCAAGATTTCTCGCACGCTTTCTGAACTTGATGATGAAATACTGTGAAAAAATGGTCTTCTTCCAATTCTACTAGCTATGACAACCTCTTCTCTAGTGCTTTAGAATCTATAAGCTTTGTCAATGCAACAATGCATAGACTCGACACAATAAATTCCATAAGCATAATTTCTTCTTGGCCATACACTAATATTAATGGTCTATTTCCACTCAGCATATTACTTCTTGTCCTATATGCCCATAGCACTATTGGAATCCTCAATTCCCAGTTGTCTCAACTTACATTACACACTTTCATCAGTGCATGCTCTAAGATCTTATTGAATGCTTCCACTGTTCGATTCACCTGAGGGTTATATGATGTTCTCTTATGGTGGTGAACCTAAAATGCCTCTATCAAAGCCACAATCTTCTTATTAAAAAAATGAGTTCCCTGATCTCTCATAAGAATTCTTTGGCATACAAACCTTGTCATCACATTTTCAAATAGAACCATGCTACAAATTTGATATATTATGCTTCATCTCATATGGTCAAGAAGTTTGTCGCAATAATGATGTATCTCATTCCTGATCTTTTTGTTGGTGGATTGATAGGTCCAAAAAAATTGACTACCCATTTATCAAATTCTTTTAATGTCACTTTTGGTACTAAATGCATTTACTCTCTCCCGGAAGGTTTATCAATTCTCTGAAAAACATCGAAAGTGTTGCAGAAATCCTTAGCATCCTTATGAAGGGTAGGCCACCATATTCCTTTGTGTTAGCACTCTGTAATTTGTCAAGTTGAGGAATAATTTGATAGAGGTAACCACAAAACCACTTTGGATTCTAGGATCTATCCCTCCTAAACTCAGAGAGGGATCTCTCTGTAAGATTTTGCTTGGTTTGCTGGGAATTTTAGGCTAGTTATGATAGTGCAGGGTTTGTTTTTTTTGAATTGTTGGTTGGAACAAAGAAGATGGGCCATTGGGAAAATGGAGTTAAAGAGGATGTGTTCAATCAATATAGGTTCTACAAGAAACATTACAGGGCAGGATAGGCACTTTATTGGATTCTCGAGATTGTTGAGTGATGTGAAAGAAAAAGTTGAGAAGATAGGATTGTACCAGAGAAATTAAGAACTAAGGGACTGACCTTCTAGTAGAAAACATAGAAATTATTCACATCCATAGGCAAAGTGTAAATTTAAACAAATTGTGCTCCTAATCTTCTATTGAATAGTTCAAAAGTTATGGATAATAGTTGAATAATGGTGAAAACACATATACAAAGACATATGCACTTCACCAACCTAAGTGACACGAGAATCCTATAATTACAACTGTATTATTGAAAACTGATAAAAAAGGATTTGTGAGCCACTTTACAATATTGATCCTGTCCTACTTGCAGGTCCCAACCCTTCATACTTCGAAATGGGAAGTATTTATAACTTTATTTACAAGCCATCATGTCATAACATATCAGGATTTATTTTAGGAAAATTTAAACTAACTATTACATTAAAAAAAAATTAGAAAGATTTCTTCCACAGAATCTGGACAAGTTATAATAAATTTTGAGTTGTTGAGGCTTCTTTGTGGGATCTGTTGCTGATTGGTGCCTTCAATTTTTTCTCTTTTCCATATTTGCTTTTAACTCTTTGGCCCCACAATTCTGAAAAATGGGGTCCAAAGGGGTCTTCGAATATCACAATATGAATTAGTTATGTAAAATACAGGGGAGGATTTTATAGATCAACTTGTTTTGAGTAAAAAAATATCTCGATTTTATGAAATTCCTCTCCATCTGTTCGAGATCTACATTTGAAAAAGATGTGTAAAACAGGAAGCAAATAAATTATGAAAATAGGCCCCAAATATGCTCTCCATTCTCCCAATCCGTGACACCTATAGAAAAACAGAAAGAGGTTATTTTTCCTTGGCCCTTGCCGAGAAAAAAGCTCTTTTGTTTTTTAAAAATTATGCCTGTTTTTTCTAGAAATTGCCTTGGAAGATGATTGGTCAAAAATAGCTTTGGGAGGAGGACAATGGTTACGTATAGGATGATGTGGGGACAAATTTCAAATAAGGATATAGGATGAGTGGATGTGGGAGTGTAAGCAATAGGGGTATGTGGAGATTTGGATGGTATTAAGAATGAGGGGATGGGTGGCGTGTGGTGAGAGGGGGGAGTAGATACAAGAGATGAGGTGTAGGGAGAGTAGTTAGAGAGGTGGATGAGGTGATAGGAATGAGAAAATGGGTATGAACATGTGAGAGGGTGAGTGGAGGACATGTGTAAGAGGGGGTTTAAGTGGTATCAGGTTGTGGTTTGGTAGGATTCCGGAGGGGGGGGGTTAGCTGGTAAGAAGTATCAGGAGATGGGGTCTGAAATAATGAGTATGCGCCATGTTAGGTAGGACCCACAGTGGGGAAACCACTTTTCAGACCCCTCCCCCCTCTGTTAAAGGAAGAAGGGTCTTGGGGGGGGGGGGTTGAAATTCTGTGTGGACCATCGATCTAGGCGATGGGGATATCGTTGATGAGATTAGTGCGAGGATGGAACACTATATGACAAACAGTCATGTCACCTTCCGTCTTAGGCTAAAAATACATGTCGTGGAGCGCTAATGAAACATCAGCAAGATATTTTTGTCTTTATAGTTTATATTAAAATCTAAGTCTTATTTTCATCCACCTAGGGTGAAATTTAACTGTGCAAACTCTTCCTATTTTCTCTCCTTTGGGAAATTATTTGCAAAATGAAATATCATTTACC
>JZKD02S0224691.1:0-21696 GCA_000966675.3 Picea glauca
TACAAATTTTCAAGGTCTGAAACATCCTAGAAAAAAAATATTATCATGAAATTTCCAAGATGAGTTGAAATTGATTTTGCAATTCAATATTTTCTAATCCATTTTTCACACTCTCGCTTTATCTCAATTCTTTCTATTTTTATAAACTTTCATAACCCGTCATGAAGGGACATGTCCCTTAATTAAATAAGTGGTTCCCAATACCATGGAAAAATACCCCAAATACCATGGGAAAATACCCCAAACCCATGGGTTTGAAACCACCATTTCATTTTTACTTTTTCACATGCACCCATTTTTTAATATGCTTGTAGACATATATATATAAATCAATCTTGGAAGTGATGTGTGTATTGTAATGCAATAATATGGCATCATTGACATCATTAATCCTTTGACATCAATGACAATAATTCCAACATTTGTTAGCAGTGTGGTCAAGGAGAGGTCAATTCAAGTGAAAAAGGACATCCTTATATCCATTGTTTTGTTCTATTGTAAAAGAATGATAAAAAAAAATGGCATGTGATACATAAAGAAGTTGTTCTACATAGTTGGTTGCTAGCTAACTTAAATATTCATTATAGTTGATCGTTTGTTGGAATTAAAAGAAGCAAGGGATTTTAGTTTAATGAACATTAGTTCAAACACTACAATATAAATTTATATGTATATAAAGTAATTAATCGAGATCAAACAAGAAAAAGACAAAAGGTGCAAGAGAACTCATGCACACGGTTATACTAGTTTCCTTCATCTGAACATTTTTTATATATCATTACATGGGTAACATGGCCATTGAATATCGTACTCCAGATCTTATATAATGCATGAGGGAGATGTTTCTCAAGCATTGACTATTTTTATCTATGCTAGGAAAACCTTTGGTGTAAAGAGTTATGGTGATTGGATACCATAGAATAGACTAGACACATAATTAAACCTCCCACTATCTTGTTTTCCAATTTATGAATTGGAGTGTTGGTGTATAATTGGAGATGTGTTTTCAGTGATTGTAATGTTCCTCATCTTAATCGAGGAACTTGTGGAAAATACTCATAAATTAAAAAAAATTCTAATAATAATTTTGTGTAGTTTACCAGTTGCAAATTATACACATATTTAACCAATTTTAGATACCATTAACTAAATGTAGCTACAACATGTTGAAATGACATGAATGCAACAAATAAATTCATCTACAAAAACATAAATATCATTCCCATTTATAGAGTAAAATGCACAACAATTAAATTCATAATTACTCAGAAAACAGATAAACACTTATATTTCTAAAACAATTGTGCAACTAGATGCTTCGGATGGACGTTCTACCTTGTTATTGCATAAACTATTGCTTGGGAAAACCCAACCACAAGCGTCACTAGTGAAACACAACTGGGAGTAAGAACTACTTTCACCTTAGCAATTACTCCCCTCGTTTTAGTGATGGATGATTCCGCCACAAGGGAGCCTTCCAGAGTGACCTTGGAGGGATGGAGAGTACAAGCCAAGGGTTTGTAAAATATACCTACTTTGGTCACTAGGTGAGAGTTCTTTGGGTTTGGAGAATGATTAGTTTGGAATATAAGAGAGGCAAGTTGATTGATTACCTGCAAAACCAATGTTAGGGCCAATATCCCAAGACCAAAAATCATAAAACTAAACCCCAGAACACTAGGGGAAATAGAAAGAAGCCTTGTTGTCCCAAAAAATTGCAGCATATTGTTAGAATGTTGTACTCATTTAACCATAAGTAATGCTACACCATTTCTACCCAACTATAGGCACAAATCCACCCCCGATCAACTTAACCTTTGACAGAAAGAATGATTCCAAAAAGCCTCACTAGAACCAATAGATAAAATAGGGTAGCACGCCTTCTTCATAGGTAGCGCATAAGATAGAGAACCAAAAGATTGAACAAGGAATTACTACACACCTGCAACTGCTACAGCTCCTCCTCAACTCTTTCGCCTTGCTTCTGGATGATTGAGTGTGTGCACAAATGAGATGGAGCACATTCTATTTATACTAATCTCTCCAGGTGAACAGGTGTCTCTTCAAGTAGGGTCGACCTGTCCTTTTCTGCATATGATACTTCAATATTACTTATTCTACTGAGTTGACTTGTCTTCCATGGTTTTCACA
This sequence comes from Picea glauca, assembly GCA_000966675.3. NCBI lineage: Eukaryota > Viridiplantae > Streptophyta > Pinopsida > Pinales > Pinaceae > Picea > Picea glauca. The sequence continues at coordinate 2,152 of JZKD02S0224691.1, forward strand.
CATTTTTTTAGGTTTTCTCTTGCTTCTGGAATATTCCATTCTAGCAAAGTTTTATCCATGGAGGTTAATACCTCCCACAACTACCAAAACATCAACACTCCCTCTTAGATAGGGAGGTATTTAACCATGATGTTCCCTTCTCATCTTCAAATCCTTGCTCGTTATGCCATGATCCTCTAGTCATGGTTACGCAAACCATGCTACTGGTAACGTCATTATGTCACACATGGCTACACCCATGTGGACCTATCAATCTTGTTTAGGGGCCACAACCCGCTAGAGAACACTAGAGCTACACCTCGTAGTGTGTGTCATCATCATCGTCATGGGTTACACCTGCATGGCGTTCTCACCCATGTCATGAGTATCATCATTACTATCATCATTATCCATCCATCTCACATGGCATGGGAAAGACCTACATGGTCTTGTATACCAATAGCATCACCAGAGCTACACAGACCACCATCATATTACCCAGATCATATTACGAGAAACACCATCACAGCCATACAATTTCTCGACTACACCACTAGTGTACCAAAATGTCTCATTGGTGTAGCAATAACTCGGCATACCAAACCATCTCACTGGAGTAGCCTAAAACTCAGCATAAAGCCTACAACTCGGCACAAGGCCTACAACTCGGCATGAATCCTACAACTCGTCACAAGGCCTACAACTCGACATGAAGCCTACAACTCAGCTCAAAGCCTACAACTCGACATGAAGCCTACAACTCGGCACAAAACCTACAACTCGGCACAAAGGCCTACAAATCGACACAAGACCTACAACTTGGCATGAAGCCTACAACTCGGCACAAAGGCCTACAACTTGGCATGAAGCCTACAAGATCCTTCTTTTTGAATTCTGCCATCAACTTCCTCTAACTGAGAGAATCCTCGAACCATGCTTCCATATGTTGCATGCCCCTATGCATCTTGCAAAGTGTCATGAAACCTTGCTTCTTTCTGATCATTGACACCCTCTAAAGTTTGACTCCCTCTTAGTCCTTTCAAGTCTTGATTTTAGTTTTAACATTCCTGGAATATGTAGGATAACCTGCCCAAAACATGAACAACAAGAGAAAAAGTATTTCCAATATAAAAGCATTTTATATAAGAACAAATCAATTTCATGGTAATTCATTATAGCATTACCAAGGTGTCCTACCTGAGAACAAGAACAATAAATATCTCCTAGAGGATATGTTAGTTCATATTGTAATTAAGTATAATAAGAACTTATATTAATAGTACATGCTACTAAGTATTCATTTGTTCCTAGCATTAATAAAATCTAAAGGATTGCAATACTTAATCAACAATAAAAATATCAAACTTGATATGCAAACCTGGAGTCTGGATATTGTTCCACTTGAGTTTCTTTTCTTCTGAGACAAGTATTCTTTCCAACCTAGAGAGTGTGTTGTTCCTCTAAATGTATTAGATCTGAGATCTTTTTGGCTCTAAGATTACTTCTTGAAAAAATATCCCTTATCTTTCCAGAGATTTATCTGCAGTATTTTCTTTTTATTGTTTATCCTACTCCACATTCATGTGCTCGAAAGCTCCAAAAAATCAAACTCTTCATCCTTTGACGCATGCTCTTGAGTCTATGGTTCCATAATTTTTCCCTTTTTTCTTTGCAAGGATTATGTCAATCCTTGTCTTCCATGCTCTACCAAGAGACCATGCTTTTGTTGCGCCACTCTGATTTTATGGAGGAATTCATGATTGTCTTTGATTTTGACCTTGACTAGTCTTTTGACTTTGACCATTCAAACCTTTACTTTGACCAATCAAACATTGACTTTGAACTAAAAAATTCAACTTTGAAATTTTTGATGGTTGAGGGCACCAGGAGATGTGTTGGGTTAAGGAACACTAGGATATCCAAGAATTATGCCAAATGCTTCACTTAAAGTGCCTGAACAATCAGGTTAAGGTTTGTTACTGCTGCAAGATCAAAAACCCTAGTTGCAATTGCAATTGTGCTACAACAGGCTTGATAGAGAGTTGTGGATCTACCTTCCAGTGGTTATATTGTTTCGAAGGTGGTGTGGGCCCATAACATGTTAGAATTTTGTGCTCGTTTAACCATAAGCAATGGTACACCATTTCTACCCAACCAGAGGGCATAAAGCCACCCCCGAGCACCTTAAAATTTGAAAGAAAGAATGATTTTGGGAATCCTCACTAGAACTAATAAATAAACCATGGTAGTGCACCTTCTCCAGAGGTAGCGCACAAGATAGAGTACCAAAACATTGAACATGGAATTACTGCACAATTGCAGTTGTTGCAGCTCTTCCTCGACACTTTCTCCTTGCTTCTGGATGACTGAGTGTATGTATAAATGAGTTAGAGTGCCTTCTATTTATACTAATCTAGTCAAGTGAACATTTGTCTTTTCAAGCAGGGTCAATCTATCCTTTTATCCATATAATACTTCAATATTACTTATTATGTTGAGTTGACTTGTCTTCTAGGGTTTTCACACATATGTTTAGGTTTTCTCTTTCTTTTGGAATATTCTATTATAGTCAAAGGTTTATCCATGGAGGCTAATACCTCTCGAAGATACCAAAACATCAACACATATAACAGTATATATCGACAACGAGAAATATTAATATCTGCAAGAATTTACTATCAAAATTACTACCAAATGATAACAAATGAAGGCTTGTGACTAGTACATAAATTTATAATATTTAAACCTCAACTTTGATGGTGTTGGAGATACTACACACTCACCTAGTATTTATTTTCATAGGTTGACTAGTCTATGTTGACAAAACCCCTAGTCAAAGATATTCTCTCATAGATAAGAATATTCTCCCCTAGATGAGGGTCCCACATCCTCTTCAATCTTTAGTTAGTTACATCTCAGTTATACTAGTGGAGTGGAGTCTTGCATATAAATCTCATTATTATCACCAAGTGTTGCATGCATACCTCAGTATCATCACCATGAGGGCAAACTTTCCTTGCGATCATCACTAGGAAGGTGCCACACATATGCATGATTCTCTCCTCACTCCACTATCGAGCAGTCAGTTAATTGATGATTGCATGGCCAGTTAACTAGGACTAGGTGGAATTTCACTCCAGATTCTACCAGTGAGTCTTCACATATCTCTATATCACTACTATGGCACATTAGTTACTTGTGTAGCCTATATATATTGTAAATTATTCACTCTTTAAGTGTGGAATTTATTGAATACAATTATTTCATTCTACTCTCTTTTCTTCTCTCTTGCAAGATTTGTGTGTTCATTTTCTACTAGCTAGGTTCGTAGTGAAAACTTCACATGGTATCATAGCCTTGATTTCTAGAAGAAAGCACATAATAATTTTTATTTGCAGCTAGAGGAGGAAGATATAGTCTGATAGAATGGATTTTCACTGACAATTCTTCTTACACCATACAATTATTTGGAGTGAAAGCCAAAGATTCTACTTCTTCTCAGAAGTAGAGGCTTCTATCAAATAACCATGGAAAAAAAAGTAAAGTCTGATTCCACCGATGACAAAAATTATTTTCGCAACATAAAATACATGGCTCTCATATTTATCTGCATATATATTTCTCCTGAACTACAATATCATGTAGAGGAGGAATCACTCTCAACTCTGAATGAAATATGGACCAGATTGGAGGTTCTATTCAGGAATAAGGAAGATTGTGAAGATAGCATGCAAAAGATTAACAAGATAGATCCAGTAAAACATCCATTGGAATATCAAGCGTCTCATTCTGAAGAGCCTTCTACACAAGTATTTGCACATATTTCTATTTCATTCATTGGAGATGATGTCTAATCCATTTCATATGTGTTTTCTTAATCACATGTGAAAGATATCATGCATGCATCTTAGGAGCTGCATGCAGACACTTTTGCATGTGCCATGCATGCATATCAAGAGTTGCATGCAGACACTTTTTCATGTGCCATGCATGCATCCTAGGAGACACATGCATAGACTCCAATGCATGCATCGTAGGAGCCATACGCATGCATCTCATAAGCAGGGTCGTGCACTTTATATTCACCTCTGACACTTTATGAGCATAATTTACATAAATAAATTGGATATTTTAATTCCTCTAAGAAAAATACCCAATTTCAAAAACAACAACAAAAAATCATCTTAAATGGACTTTGGGAAGCAACATTATGAGCATTTTAAAATTAACAAATTTTCATCGATTTTTTTTTTTTTTTTTGTCTGGAAACAGTCGCACAATTTGCAAAGTTTCATCCAAAATTCACTTGGATTTGAATATTCATATTTAAAATAAGAGAAAGTGGATATTGTAGACATATCATTGGTGCATCTACTTCATAAAATCCGTACATACATCTACATCTTCAACAAAATATTCATTGAGCATAAATTTGCACATTTGCAAGGTCTCGTTAGAGTGAAGGACATAGTTGCTTCACAACTTCCTTTCTTCCTTCTTCTTTTTTTGATGCATTGTACTTTGAAGGGGGGGGTGTTTCCCATGAGGTTTTCCCTCTTTCTATTTCATTCTTAGATTCATTATACAATAGGTACCTAACATGGCCTTGGTTCCCAGAACCCATTCATCATGTACACCCTAGTAGTGTTCAGGGGGGAGTGTTGGAGATATTACACACTCACCTAGTATTTATTTTCCTAGGTTGAATATACTATGTTGAGGGAACCCCTAGTTATATATTTTTCCCCTGTATGAGAATATTCTCCCCTAGATGATGGTGTCACATCCTCTTTAGTCTTGAGTCAGTTACACCTTAGCTAGACTAGTGGAGTGGAGTCTTGCATGGAAACCTCGATATTATCACCAAGTATTACATTCATACCTTGGTATCATCACCATGAGGGAAAACCTACCTTAATATCATCAACAAGAAGGTTCCACACATGTGCATGCATGATTCTCTCCTCACTCCACTATTGATTAGTCATTTAACTAATGATTGCATGGCCAGTTAACTAGGACTAGGTGGCAGCTCACTCCAGATTTTGTTAGTGAGTCTTCACATCTCTCTAGATTACTACTATGGTGAATTAGTAACTCATGTAGCCTATATCTATTGTAAATTATTCACTCTTTTATTGTGGAATTCAATCAATACAATTCTTTCATTCTACTCTCTTCTCTCCTCTCTCACAAAAATTGTGTGTTCATTTTCTACTAGCTAGGTTCGTTGTGAAAACTTCACAAAAGATTAAGATAGGTTGTAAGAAAGTGTTATTGGTAAAATATAATCATCCCTATATGGTTGTAACAATAATTTGTTATAGAAGCAAGTTTTCTCCACATAAACTAGAAAATAAACATGCCAATCTAAAGCCCTTAAAGAGTAGATCAATTTGCAATATTTAAACACATTTTTTTGCGGTGAAAAGAAGTAAACAGTTGAGTGAGAGAAGTTTTGTTGCATCCCTAATGGATGTAACATTCAAGTAATTATACAATCAATAAATACTACTAGGAATCAAGACGTTTTAACATGAAGATATAGCTTAGAGTAAAAGTGATTTGTCTAACAATTGAAATATTACAAGAAAGTACTTCTCATGTTTCTCAATGCATAATTTTGCATTCTCCAATGAAACTAGTGCCTTTCATATTTTGGATTCCAATAGCATCATCCGACCACCCTTTGGTGTGACAATCAGAGTGCCATCAATTTTTCCAAAGATCCAATTCAACATCAGCACAACAAACACATCAATCTACACATGCATTTCATCAAAAATCTCATTCATGATTGAGTTATTGAAGTGCTCTTTTTCCCTACAGAAGATCAAGTTGCATAAATTTTCACAAAGTCTCTTATAGAAGTGAAGTTCTCCAAACTTTGATCTACGTTAGAATTTCATAAAGTTGTCATTAAGGGGGGATAGACTCTAATTCCTCCTTCCTTATCCTATTGTGTCACCTTTCTAAATAATTCAATCCTATCCCAAGTTGTTTTTAAGGGGGAATGTTAGGATATTTAGACACTTAGGAGTTAGTTAATATCAACTTGGTATATTGCGTCATTAGGCTAAAGTGTGTTTCTTTAGTATGAATTTGTAATCAGACAGTCATGATATATTCCCAACATAGAGTGATTTGATGGTTCATATTCTCCTTGATATTAACAACTACATTGATACATGGCTTAACACTTGATTGATCCATGATATCTATTTAAAGAGCATGGAGGGTCATTTTTTGATGATAGATTGTGAGAAACACTCTCTAATATATTTTCTTTTGCATTAATAAATTGCCTCAAGTGGTTGCATTGGCTGGCCTTGTGGATGTTTCCCCATAGTAGTTTTACCACATAAAAACATCAGTGTGTTGATATTTTATTTTGTTGTATGAGTGGTTACTGAAGGTGATCATCCTATTTCAGAATGTTTGTGTTGTCGAACAGGCTCATCGAAGACCTTGAAATGGTTTCCATGGGAAAAGCCTTAAAGAGGGAGAAGTTGGAAGAGTTGAGAGACTTCAATAGGAATATCCAAGAGGAAAGTCAATATTGGAGGTAGAAAGTGGATGAACTAGAAAAATAACTTTCAAAACACTAAGACTCCTTCACCACCATGAGGTCATAATTAAGCAAGATCATATTGCATCTCTTGCAATTAGAGAATAAATTCACTTAATTGGATAATTGGAAAGAGGAGAGGTTCACTGAAGTGACTGCTATATTATACCAAGATTTGACAGTGAAGGAAGAGGCCTTGAAGAAGATATGGGAAACTATACAAGAGACCAATAAATCCCCTTCCATTTCCACTGGAAAATCTAGCACCATGATAGAATCAAGCATGGTAAACTCACCTTCCAAGACCTTCCTCAAGAGACTTTCAATGACTTTGAAAACCACACTAGAGGCATAGGTTCCAATCTCATGAGGGAAATGGGCTATGATAGCCAAGTGTTAGTCAAGGAAGGCCAAGTAATTATGATCCCCATTTTAGCTCAACATAGGCCCAATCATGAAGTCCTGGGATTCAGTGGACAAGAAGCTAGCAGAAGTTCAACTCATACCACCTTCATCAAGGTAAGACAAACGAAAAAGGAAGTCATTCCCATGGAGGAAAAGGAAGTTGAAAAAGGAGTGTGCAACAAGCCACTCAAATATGCTTGGAGAGTCTTAGAAAAGGGTAGCAAAGATATGATTTCATCATATATATCTGCTCCAACTCTTGGGGGACCAATCAACCAAGTTGGAAAGCATCATCACAAACCAAAAAGGTATGGAATAGTATCTTTGGTTTCTTTCTATTGCAAGAAAAGGGGTCATAAGGCTATGAATTGTTGGCACTTTAGATAGCCAAGAATCCCATGTAGGATCTATCGCTAGTAACATATATTTACTAGACATTGGGAGGCCAAATATTGGAGGCTTCACTGAAAACTCCATCTGAAGAACCAAACAATGAATAAGAAATCTTGGAGAGTTAAGGTCAAGTGGAAAGAGGAGTTTCTTGCACTTGAATATAAAGGATTAGTGGTTTTCCAATGACCTATTGCAGTAGTGAATGTCATTTGTGTCCATGAGATGGATGGTAGGATTATGTCAAAGGTATCCCCTATTTAGCTCTTATCTTCCATATTCTAGTGAAGGCACCCTTTCTTAGAGATTTTCCAAATGATGCTTGAAGGTAGAAAAGAATAATATTGAAGGGAGTTGGATCTTTTGGGGACCAAAATCCTACAAATAGGAAGGTGTACTCCAAATTGGATCCTTGCCAAAATCTCTTTGTAAAATTTGTAATAAGCATTTAATTGTTTTTTTCAAAGTTGAGAAAAAGTTCAAATTTCCCTTGGAAGTTGAAACGAACCACTATGATGGTTGACCTTCCAAGGTTTCCCATTAAAAATGAAGGCTGTGATGAAGAAGATCATTGAATGGAAAAGAGATGAGGAAGTGAAAAAGGGAAGTAGCAGAGGTGAGAGCTCAAGGAAGCAATATACTTGTTGATCAAAGGAGAAGAATTCATTGAGTATGTCCCATGATGAGTGAATATTGTTTTTGAGCCATATCTATTTGCAAATTTCTTTCCAGTGAGTAACAATACACTAAATGTATGTATATCTCACCCTTTTGTAAACAATTTATTTCTTAATAAAATCCTCAATCAACCTGGTTTTCTTCCCATTTGGGTCTGTAGGTAAAATATGGTGTTCATTGTGCCTTGAATTGTTGCATGTAGTTGAACCAATGGTTTAAATGTGAATCCCCACTGTCATTGTAATTATTTCACTCAGGATGTCGCTCTCCATTGGAATTTTAATGAATACCAACATCGTTGGAATGACCACCATCCATCCAAAGATCAAATCAAACCAAAGGTGGACAATTACTATATGTTGGCCATTATTTCTATTCTCGGTCCCTTGTAACCAATAATTCTCACTACATTTATAACATTGACTTTGTTGTTGAGTGATGTTTTAATTATTGGGTGAATTTGAAAGGTTCATTGTTATTTGTGTTAAAATAATTGTAGAGAAAAAGTAAGCACAATCAAATTGGATTGGTTCATAGTTGACATTGGTTTTGGCACTAAAATACATATAATTAATACTTGAAGTCAAATATGGAATAGGGCTCATTTGTACTTATTGGAGAATAGAAAACAAAGAAGTATCATCCCAATGAAATTGTAATTGAACAAAATTTGAATTCTAATTTTCCATAGAGATCCATGTTGAAAAAATGGACAAGTCGTAGGTTTACCATTTATAGATCAAAATATACCCTCTGCATTACAATTCATGATGGTTATAGCCTTAGAAATCTTCCTTAAATAATAGCTAGATAACCTAGAATTGTACTCATGAACCAACACTAATTTCTAGTCGTGTACCTACACCAAATAAGCACATATTCCTCATTTAAAACAACAACTACCACCATTAGCCATCAAAACATAATCAATAAGACCAAATACTTATCTGTTATGAGTTGCACTTGAGGAAATAGCTCTATAGTAGAGTTTTACCTCCTAACCATAAGCACATGCTTGAGTAGGTACCACCTCCATGCCATGCTATGAAACAAAAAGGGAGAATTTAGTAGTTATGGATCTAATTTTTCTCTTTCAACCCAATTCCAATTTATTATAACCATAGAATAACACTTCAGTCCATTTCTGTTAAAACAAATTTTTTTTCTAAACTCTCTTTCCCCTCAGCCTTGCACAACACAAGGAATGGAATCCCATACACAACTAAAAAATCCCTCAAGCTATTTAACTCCCTTCCAATTATTTAATGCAAGTTGGCCAAGAAATCTCTATTGTTGGGAAATAAGGAATGTCAATTGTGAATTATTTCATATTTATCTCAGGAATTTCCCATGAACACAATCATGGATTTTACATACTATCATGGATGCAAACTACCATGCCATTTTGACCTAATTTCCCTCTTAGCAATAGAAATATCCATATGAATGAATAGAATGAAGTATTTCCCCCACAACGGTTACCTTCCTAAAATCTTGCATGAACTCCTCACTTGCATGAGAAATACATGCCCACCCATAAGGCACATAGGAAAAAACAATAGGTGCACTTTATGAACTAGACACATGGTAGTTGCTGTAAAATGATATTTTATTGACCACCCCTATTTCCCCTCTCATTGTTAAATTCCTCCCATGGTTCTCCTAAGGATTTATTACCCCCAAGTTCACCTATTTATTAGTTTATTAATTCAAATAAAATGAAATGGTACTTTACTGACCCAGTTACCATATACTTACACAATATACCCACATGCTCATAGGGGGTATTACAGATATGCTTTGTTTGTAGATGAAACTTGGTATTCTATGCCAAAGCAATTAAACTCTTATTGTCACAACAAATAGTCATGGTTTCCTATTCAAGTCCAATATTTCAACATAACTATTACAAGAAAACAACTTTCTTGGAAGCCTATGAAGTTGCAATATACTATGCTTCAATACTGGAATAGAAAACCACTTATTTCCTCTTACTCGTCCAACTAAACTCCTTCAAACAATGTAAATAAGTACCCATGACTAGACTTTGCATTGTCCACATGAACTGCTCGATCAACATCAACAAACCCATGCATTTCAAGCTTCTTCCTTCCATCTAGTTGATAGCGAATAACATAATCATTAGTGCCCCATAGGTACCTAAATATCATTTTGACATCTATCCAATGATTCCTCCTTGGATTTTCCATGTACCTACTTACAAATCCTAGGGTATGTGCAATATCTAGTCTTGTGGACACCATTACATAAATAAAGCTACCAACCACATGATCACATGACACTTTTTCCATCTCCTCTTCCTCATATTTTTTTTAAGACTCGTGTTAGTCAACAAACACACTCTCACTTGAGATGGAGGGAAAGTTGGTTTACATTCATCCATCCTAAAGAGCTCAAGTATGTTTTCCATATACTTTCTTTGGATGATATACAACTCACTATTTTTGTAGGCTCTCTTCACCTCAACTAACAAACAATAATGTAACTCACCTAATTCATTCATGTCAAACTCACATGATAACAATGATACATGCTTATAATCATTAATCAAAATAATATCATCAACATGTGAAATCAAAATAATGAAGTTATTACCTTATTGCTCGACAAAACATTATTTCACAACATATTTGTCAAATTGTTTGTACCATTGTCTTGGATATTGATTCAATCCATACAATGATATCTTCAACCAGTGCACCATGTCCTCTCTCCTTTATACCACATATCCTTCAATTTTATTCACGAATATTTCTTCTTTAAGCTCACTATGAAGAAACAAATTCTACTTGAGAGTATCCCTTTGTTACCTGTTATCCCCTACCCTAGGGATAACTAAGGAGATCATGTCTTGAGGAACAAAGGTCCTCGACATGGAGTACCGAGAGGCAGACGAATTTATCATGGCCCTGAAGGGCCCTTGTTTTCTTCAGTGCAGTCAACTTATCACCAGCAATAGTATCCATCCCACCATCTTGGTCCTGAAGTAGCAGTGAGTCTTGCTCCATGAGGTAATGAGTATGGGTATCATGGTATGTATCACTTTTATTTTTGAAGCACTTGAATATGTTGTATAGGATCCTTCTTCATTTCATGATGTTTGCTTGGAAATTATGCTCTTTTCCTCGTTCATGCCTGGAGGGGTGACATGGTGCCCTAGTAAGTTGATTTCCCTTTGGGATGGGTTGTCAATAGGTGGATCTATGAAAATTCATTATTCTTCCCTCCATACTTACCACTTTCAATCTTTATTCCTTATATCTCCCCTATCCTTGTTTGGACATTGGGATTGGCTACGCTAGGAAGGGTTGTACCTTACCTTGTGGGAAGAAGGGGCTAAAGGCCATAGGGTAAAAGAAGTTGGCAAGAGTTAAAATCCAATGTTGAAACCTTTGAGATGCTTCACCTAGGTATCCTCAAGAAATCAATGAAAATCTTCTCAGTAAGAAAATGGAACCCATAAGATACATAAACACTCAAGGTACTAGTTGATGGATAGGAGGTCTCATCACAAGATGACCTATTATGACCATGGGAATGTAGCGGTATGACACTACCACTTATCTGGTCACCAAACCATGGTAGTGGCTCTTGGTGTAATCTCCAAGAGAAATGGGGTCTCAACACGAGCCAACCTTCTCATTTCCATGAAATGTTTGTGGATAACACTATCAACTATGGTAATAAAGCCAAGATAGTGGCCCGCAACTTTTCCCTTGAAGCAAAAAAGAAAAATATCAAAAGAACTAAAGCTAAGAATAAAAAACATTGAATGGGTTGGAAAACAATTGCATTAATGACTAGGTGCAGCTTGCCCTCTACAAAGGCACCCACAGGTAAGGCTTCACATTTCCCTGTTATTGCATGCACCCCATGCCACCTCATACACTTACATGACTTGGATTAGATCCCACCTGGGAAACACCCCAAACTTAAGGGAGGCTAGCCCAATAGGACATCCTGAGACCTTCTCCAAACCTAACTTGTCAAATTTCATAACATCTTTGAGCACGTGTCTAGGTTAAGGGTGTTTCGATGCACATGTTTGGATAATTTAATTATTAGATGTGATTTACATGCTATGATCCCTGTGACTTATGAACCCCTAGACGATGTACTTATTGTTTCTGTAGGACCTTGCCCGGTGGACAGGTACACATGAGGGAATGCTTAGCTCGGACCTTCATGAGGGCTTAAATCCCATAGATGGATGTTGGAACCCCAACTATGGGTAAGAAGAAACTTAATATTTGCACTAGGAAAAAGAATGATGCTTCCTTTGGAGGCACCCTAGTAGAACTAGACCCAGGAGGATATTGTTCTTCCACATGGACGTTGGCCCTTGAGGGCCCTGGACTTCACCATCATGACCCTGGACATCATCCAGAGCTATGGTTTTCATTTTAGAGGTAGTTATGAGCCTGGTGGCACGTGTGGGCATCATATGGGGCCTCTGGAGGCCAAGCGCCCTACATTTTAGGCTCAACATTCCACATTAGGGCCTCAATGTCACCCTATAAGGGCATGCCATCACCCTTGGAGATGTATTTAGGTGCTAATTAATTTTTATTATGTGAAAAATGGATTTTATTGTAAATTAGCCAAGTCGGCTTTAATTTTGACCTAAAATTAATTAAGGGTCAAAGTTTTGTATAAATAAACATAAAGTACATTCATTTTTACATAGTAACTCATCACACACATGCGGTTGTCTGAATTTTTTTCCCTCTTTAAGGGTTATTGGCTTAAATAACTAGTGCGCACCTCTTGGGAGAGCTTTATGGTGGTGTATTTTGGAATTTTTCATAGAGGAATGGTCTTGAACTAGGGATTGACTTGATTATTCTTGGTGAAGTAAGTGGAAATCTGCATTTTTATTCATGCTATGAATGTTTGTGTTAAAATTTACTTGTCTCATGTCTAAGATTATGAAATTGCTTGTTTAAACCCTAGGGGAGAAACAACAAATGCTTATTTATCTCTATAACTATTATACTAGCTTTATCTTTCCAATTGTACATTTTCTTAAGAGTGATTATTAGATCCCTAAAGTGCTAGCTCTCTAGTAATCTCATTTTTGTCACCAACTAAATTGTCTTTCAAAAAAACTAAGGAAGGAAGGTAGGTTAGGGCCTAGAATTGCATACTCTCTATCAAAACCTCCCTTAAGGGGAAACTTCTCGAGGTCTTGAAGTGCCAACACCTCTTGCATTTAATTCTTCCCTTAGCTAAGAATTATCATCATTATATTTCCCAAGTGATATTGTTATTGTTATTTACTCCATAAGCCCTAAAAGGCACTGATTTTTACACTTTTGTGGATGAATGAGACCAAACAAACTTTTAACACATCTTCTTGAAAATTTCACTAACACTAACAGACATATTACCACTACTATAATTGATTTTATAGTCCTATTTAGCAGCCTTAATCAGCATACTAACCCCTAAAACTAGCCCAGAAATTTGCATTTGCCTAGGTGCTATCATACTAAGGTTTTCGTCCTCCCTTTTCTAGTGTTCTAGGTGCAAATTTCTGAATTTGTTTGAGGTTGTTGTTGTTGTTGTAATTACTGTTACATCCATCATTGCAGCCCCTTAACACTCCTCAAACTATCCATAAAACCACTAAACATTTGTACTAAGAAAACTATAATCATTGGATGTTGAAGTAGTTGTCTTATTGCTTTATTACAATAATTTTTTGAAGTGGTTTCTATTGTTTTCATCATAATCAATTAATGTTGTTACGAGTGTTTAGACAGCCATTTAAGTCATTTATTGACTTTATTTTAATATTGAAATTATGATTGACAAAATACTATCAAATTGCAAAGTCTTTATATCATCCTTGTCATCATAACTTGCAATTTTCGGATACATTGTTGCTACTATAATTTTATCTTTTCTTGTCTTTAGTAGCACATATCTATGTTTTGAAGTCACTAAAATGAAACGTCGATATCATTGATTGATGCTAATGTTTGTTGTTTCATTGGCAAAGGGTAGGTATCATTCACCTTGAATTTATCCTTAACCCCAAACAATACCAAGTGACTTCTTCCTTTGGAGTGACCTAGAGAGAGAGGTGGCTTTTACCTTTGTATTATCTCCCTTCATCAACCAACTAGGTCTTGGGACATATCCCTTGGAGTGAGTTTATTCTCCTCCTAAATAGAAAGAGGTATCATATTGATGTGACAATGATAGGACTACCTATGTGTTACATCAATCTAGGCCTACTTTCCTTCAAGCGTTGGGTGAGTATAGATTGTGAGAAAACATTTTTGGCGTTGTTGTTGGGGAACATCGAGTCAATTTTCCTCGAACAACACTTTTTTGGTAAGCATTTATCCAAAGCCTTAATTTCACAAAGCTTACCTAGCGAATCCATTGAGGGTGATCTCCTCATCCCTTTGATAATCTCAAGGATATTGTTTGGCGACTCCACTGATGATGACTCGTAGCGAACTTAAATACACACTGTATGTCCTGTAGTTCCTATTATTTCCATGGCCCCTCCTAAATGGGCCCGAAGAACTCTTTGACCCTTTGGACTTGGCCAATATCAAAGGGGGATTACATGATCTCCCTAAAGATGTCAATTCATGGATACCCAAGTTTTCCGAAGAGTTTGGGGCTTCTGGTAACACACATTAGACCAAATTTTGTGAGAGATATGAATTCCATCAATCTGGGAAAGAACACCCTGACACATTCATGAAACTTTTCATTTCCTCACTTACTTGAGATGCTAGAAAATGGATCACTAACCTCTCAAACAAAAGCCTCACAACTTGTGAAGATTTAGAACAAGTTTTTCTACAAATATGGGGTATGATGGAAGATATGGCCTCCCTTTATTCACAATATCTCAAAATTTGCAAACAAAATGATGAAGTTGTTAGGGAATTTAATGACAGGTTTAATGCCTTACTTGGTCGAATTGATTCTAACTTTCTACCAGAAAGCGTTATTCTCGAATAATACTTCAATTCTTTCGAAGGAAACTTACAATTCCTCCTCATGAACTGATTCCCTACAAGCCTTAAGGAGGCACAATATGGTTCTTTTCAAATTGAAGAAAATATCAAATGGTGTGATCCTATTTCCCAGGTCAATTTTCCTCACGATCAAGATGATATCTTATGGTTCAATGAGGAAAACATGGAATAAGAATAACATGATTTCCCATGGATACTAGAGGTAAACGATGAGATTAAGTTAGTCATTCCCCCCAAAGGGACTGGTACTTGTATGAATGGGTTCTCAAATATGAAAGATGCCTTAATTTTTTCAAAACAACATGAACCCTATAAGGATCTAGGTAACTCTGAAGAAATCACTAAGTTGGAAATGGCACTATCACAAGCCCAAAATCCTCCTTCTATGAGACTTCCTCAAAATACTAGTCAGACAATAAAACCTCATGCTTCAAAAGAAAAAAAAATGTCCAAACACCTCGGATATACAAAATGTTGCGAGGCAAGGAGATGATCTTAATTCCTTATCATGCAAAGACTCCCATTTTGAGCATGATCACCCGAAGGCTACTCATGAGAAACCTAATTATGTAGATTTCATCTTTACCTTGTTCACGCCAAAGAAAATCCAAGGAAATCAAGACATGAGGAATCCTAGGATTGGGTGTTTGATCCAAACAAGTGAGGACTCAAGGGTAAATCTTTAAGAGCCCCAAGTGTATGTTAGGGACCTACCCAAAACTTTCCCAAAACCTAGCAATGATAGGACCGACCTAAGCACTAGTATGGATTATATATTACAAAAGGTCAAAAGGATTCGATGTTGGAAATCCCTTCTTTAACAAAACAGACCCTAGATGACCAACAATTGTTCGAAGAAACTTCCACACTGTTACAAACTGGTCATTTTGAGAAAAATGAACAAACACCCTTTTTCACTTCCTTGTTAATAGATAACCTATGTATTCAAAACTACATGCTTGACTCTGAGTAATCTGTAAATATGATGAGTTTGAAGGTTATGAACCAATTAGGGCTGGAAGTTACAGGGCCATATGTCAACATCTGTAGATTTGAGTCAAAGGGCATCAAAGTCTATGGCTTGATGGAAGGTCTTGAAGTGCACCTTTTTGACTACCCTAATTTCCCCATTATAATGGGCGTTGTTGTTGTTGACATACTTGACACTTAGGGAATGATATTATCTAGGGAATGGGTTGCTAATTTAGGCAGAAATCTGCAGATGGACTTGTCCTACGCAACTATCCCCGTCAGGGACAAAGATTGTATCACTTTGCATAAAAAGTTAAAGAGGATGGAACACATTGAAAGGTGTAATCATGGACATAGTAACTGCAACTCTGTAGATACTTCCTTATTTCAAGACTAGACCACTCTTCCCTTGGTAGAAGAAGACAATATTAATGAGATAACATGGACCAAGGGAAAGGGTGACCATAATCCTACTAGAAATCACAAGGACAACATTATATAAGGTAATGACGAGATGTATCATTCACAAACATACATAAAGGATAGTTCTTTAGTAGAATCCTACTCCATCATTATGGACCAGCAGAGAGATACAAGTTGGGGTGATTATCCCGACGATGCCTCTAACCTCTCTGAATATTGGGATGACTATTCTTCTAAACGAGAGGATGGAATTGATGATATGATAAGGTTTAGAGGGAGAGGAGTTGACTTCATCAAATGGAAGGGGGATGATGAACATTTGTTGATTGATCCAAACCAAGAAGATGTACTTACTACAGAACCCCACCCCCATCCCTCAACACAATACACCAGAATAAAAGAAGCAGTTGACTCTGAAGGAGGGGACTACAGGCAAGGATATATGATTTTAGAGTGGGATACAAATATGGGGGAGCCTAAAAACATTAAGGGATGCACAAACTTTTGGCTTGGACCCTTCAAGATCATAATGAATTCATTCAATGATTCCTACTACTTATCAACACTAGAAGGGAGAAAACGTCCATTAGCAGTTAGTGGATGCCTCCTCAAACCCCATCACGGGGTAGAGACTTGACTTCATTGGTAAGTACAAGTAAGTTAGGATAGGTAGGAATTTTTGCATACATTGAACATACCATCTGCATATCATGTTAGCATAGTTGTAGTTGCATTTTCATATTGTATTCTTTCATTATGTATATATGTATGCTCATGATCACATGCTAGATTAGATATGCTCTTTATTTTATTATATCATATATGAACAAGGGTTGATATCAACACCGTAGGGATTACTAATATCCTTTGTTGAGATTTAGCAGGCACATGTCATACCAGAGATGTTGAGGTTCTCATGCGCTCTACAGTGAGCAAATGTCCCCGAAGTTGGAGCCAAATGTTATCCCCTACCCTAGGGATAACTAAGGAGATCACATCTCGAGGCCCATGGGTCCTAGACATGGAGTATCAAGAGGTAGACGACTTGAGCATGGCCTCAGAGGGACCCTCTTTTCTTCATTTCATTCCACTTATCACCAGCAGTAGTATCCATCCCACCAACCTGGTCCTGAAGTAGCTGTGGGTCCTGCTCCATGAGGTAATGAGTTTGAGTATCATGGTATGTATCACTCTGATTTTTGAAGCACTTGAATATGTTGTATCAAATCCTTCTTCATTTCGTGACATTTTCTTGGAAATTATTCTCTTTGCATTGTTCATACCTAGAGGGGTGACATGGTGCCCTAGTAAGTTGATTTCCCTTTAGAATGGGTTTCCACTAGGTGGATCTGTGAAAATTCATCATCCATCCCTCCATACTTACCACTTTCCATATTTATTCCTTCCATCTCCCCTATCTTTGTTTGGGCACTGGGATTGGCTACGCTAGGAAGGGTTGTACCTTACCTTGTGGGAAGAAGGGGCTAAAGTCCCAGAGGGTAAAAGAAGCTGGCAAGAGTTAAAATCCTATGTTGAAACCTTTGAGATGTTTTGCCTAGGGATCCCCAAGAAAGCAATGAAAATATTCTTAGTAAAAAAAGAGGACCCATAAGATACATAAACACTCAAGGTACTAGTTGATGGATAGGAGGTCACATCACGAGCCAACCTATTATGAACATGGGCATGTAGAGGAATGACACTACCACCTATCTAGTCACCAAACCAGGGCAATGGTTCTTGGTGGAATCACCAAGAGAAAGGGGGTCTCATCACGATCCAGCCTTCTCATTTCCGTGAAATGTTTGTGGATAACGTTATCACCTCTGCTCATCAAGACAAGATAATGGCCCTCAAATTTTCCCTTGAAGCACAAAAGAAAAAGATCAAAAGGAATAAAGCTAAAAAAAAAATGCTATGAATGGGTTGGAAAACAATTGCATTAATGACAAGGTGCATCTCGTCCTCTACAAACGCACTCATGGGTAATGCTTTACATTTACATGTTATTACATGCACCCCATGCCCAAATACTTACCCCATGCCACCTCATACACTTACATGAATTGGATTATATCCCACCTGGGAAAGACCCCAAACTTAAGGGAGGTTATCCCAATAGGACACTCAGAGACCTTCTCCAAAACTAACTTGTCAAATTTCATAACATCTTTGAGCATGTGTCTGGGTTAACGACAGTTAGATGCACATGTTTGGATAATTTAATTATTGGATGTGATTTGCATGCTATAATCCCTGTGACTTATGAACTCCTAGAGGGCATACTTGTTGTTGTTGTAGGAACTTTCCTGGTGGAAAGGTACACATGAGGGAATTATTAGCTCAAACCTTCATGAGGGCTTAAATCCCACAGATGGATCTTGCAACCCCAACCAGGGGTAAGAAGAAATTGAAGATTTTCACCAGGAAAAATAAGGACGTTGTATTTGGAGGCACCTTGGCATACCTAGACCCAGGGGGATCTTTCTCTTCCACATGGACACTGGCCCTTGAGGGCCCTGGACATCACCATCATGACCTTGGACGTCATCCAAAGATAGATTTTTCATTTGGAGGCACTTATGAGCCTGGTGGCATGTGTGGGCATCATCTAGGGCCTCTAGAGGCCAAGAGCTCTATATTTTAGTCTCAACATTCCACATTAGGGCCTCAATGTCATCCTAGAAGGGCATGACATCACCCTTGGATATTTCTTTAGGTGCTAATTAATTTTTATTATGTGAAAATTGGATTTTATTGTAAATTGGCCAGGTCAGCTTTAATTTTGACCTAAAATTAATTAAGGGTCAAAGTTTGGTATAACTAAACATAAAGTACATTCATTTTTACATCATAACTAATCACACCACAGGTGGTGGTCTGAAATTTTCATCGTCTTTAAGGATTATTGGTTGAAATAACTAGTGTGCACCTCTTGGGAGAGCTTTATGGAGGTGTATTTTGGCATTTTTCATGGTGGAATGGTCTTGAACTAGGGTTTGACTTGATTATTCTTGGTGAAGTAAGTGGAAAATCTGCATTTTTATTCATGCTATGAATGTTTGTGGTAAAATTTACTTGTTTCATGTCTAAGATTATGAAATT